>JAPPVO010007819.1:0-15202 GCA_030407325.1 Camellia japonica
AGTTTGTAAGTTGTTGAATCATGATTTGAAAAGAGAAAATTTGATTGGTTATGAGTTTTGAATTTTTTGAAATGAGTTTTGAAATAGAAAAAGTTGTTCGGCTATGAGTTTTGAAAAGAGTTTTCAAAACTTAATTCAAAAAACTTATAACTCATAACCAAACACACAACTCCAAACTCTATTGAAAATTCTATTCAAAGCTCATAACCAAATTCTTTTTAAAATTCAATTCAAAAACTAATTATTTAAAAAATTCTAAAATATTAAAAATATATATTTTTTTGTTGAAAATATATTCAACTGATGCTTAAAATTACTTTGATTATATATTTGATTGGAAATTTTTTTTAATTGTTTTCTTTAAAAATGTTTTTCTATTTTTTAAAAAATTATTGTGACAATTAATTTTTATTTAAATTTTTTTGTTAATTTTAAATAAATGGCCAAATAATTTGTCATTTTGGTCTTTAAAAAAATAATTTCTATATTTAAAAAATATCAAAAACAAATATAATTTTTTTTTCTCAAATAACAGGTGGCAATTGCAAAAAAAAAAAAAAAATGTTCCAATCAATCGGCCAAATGACCGGTCGGACATCCGGGAGAACGACCGGATAGACCCAAAAATTCAAAAACTCTTTGGTTACCAACATGTTTCAAATGTGTTTGAAATGTGGAGTTAGAATCAATTTTTGAAAACTGTATCCAAATAACGGGTTGGAATCATAGGGTGGAATCATGATTCCAACCCTAAACCAAATAGAGCCTAAATTTTTTGAGGCGTTTTTCAACATTATGTGATTGTGACAACGCTAAGCCAGTTGATTCGCTGATTACTTTGATCCCTAAGATAACGTCTACCTCTCCTAAGTCTTTCATGTCAAAATTCAAAGATAGGAAAGCCTTGGTTTCATTTACAGTGCATAAATCAGTACCCATAATCCAAATATCATCTATATATAAGCATATAATCATACGAGAAGTACCAAAGAATTTGTTATAAACACAACTATCAGACTCATTTACTACAAATCCATTTGATATTAATGTTTTGTCAAATTTTTCATACCATTGTTTAGGAGTTTGTTTTAAACCATATAAAGATTTTACATGTCTACATACTTTATGTTCTTGTCCTCAAATTACAAACCTTTTGGTTGATCCATATGAATTTCTTCTTCTAAATCTCCATTTAAAAATGTTGTTTTTACGTCCATTTGGTGAATAACTAGTTTATGTATAGACGCTATTACAATTAACAATCTAATAGTGAAAATTTTAGTTATAAGGAATAGGTATCAAAGTAATCTACTCTTTCTTTTTGTGTGTAGTCTTTAGCAATTAGTCTAGCCTTAAATTTATCTATTGATCCATCAATTTTTAATTTTTCTTAAACACCACTTGTAGCCTATGGTTTTAAATCCTTTAGGCAAGTCTACTAATTCCCAAGTATAGTTAGTCCTTATAGATTCTAGTTCACTATTTATAGCATCTTTCTAGAAAGTGATGTCTACGAATTTAATCACTTCGTCATAAGTTTTAGGATCCTCTTCAGTGATAAATGCAATTACAAAATCTAGTCCAATACTGGTTTCATTATAGGTCTCTTACTACGTCTTAAATCTTGTAATTTTTCCTCAGTATTAAGACTAGGCCGAATAGCTGCATGAATTTGTTGAGGAATTGGTATTTTTATTTTATTTTATTTATTTATTTATTTTATTTTTTTTGGACTAGAGGAATTGGTTGTTTCATCGGAAAATAAATGTTCAAAAAATTATGCATCATTTGTTAGTTTCCATAATAACTTTTTCACCTTTTATTACAATAAATCTATAGGAAGCACTGTTTAGAGTGTAACCAATAAAATACAATGTCTGGTTTTAGGACCAATTTTACTTCTTTTAATACTTGGAAGTTCGACCATCATTAAACACCCACACACTTTAAGATATTTTAGATTTTGTGCATGTTTTTTCCAAAGTTCGTAAGGGGTTTTATGCGTTGTTTTATGTGGAACTCTATTTAAAATGTGACATGTTGAAAGTATTGCCTTCCCCACATATTAGAAGGTAGTCTAGAGCTAATTAGCATTGCGTTCATCATATTCTTAAGTGTTCTATTTTTCCTTTCTGCTATCTCATTTTGTTCAGGAGTGTAACACTTGTATCCTTTAATCTATTGGAGGGTGTATTTAATTCCTTTATTTTCATTTTGGGGGTCTTTGGAGTTGTTGTATCTTGGTTTTGGAGGAGTACAAATCAATTTAAACTTGTTGGGATTGTTCGTTCACGCTTGTTTACGTTGAAAAGTTCATTGGAAACTTGGAAAATTTTGTTCTGGGGTCGACACCTGAGTTCTTAGGGTCGACCATTCCCTTACTATGTTGTTTTGGGTTATAATCTGAAATTTAGTGTCGACACTAGCCCTTTGTGGTGTTGTAACACCCCGTATTTTATTATTCGGATAACCTTACCAATATTCATTAATTAAGTCCATTTACAAATAACATTTCATCCTTCGATGAAATGATGAATAATTAAATATACTCTCGTTATACAACAATGACATTTACATACAAATAAAAGAAATGCCCTGAGGCTTACAATAAAAGAGAAGACACTACTCTTTATAAAAAAAATAGCACTCAGCCAAACAACAAATGAAGTAGTACAATCCATCACTACATTACACGTATGAAATGGTAAAACCCATTGTTTGATCTTCAAATCCGAAAAGCATTCCCTGTACACATGTACAGGCAGGGGTGAGCGACCACTAGCTCATCAAGCAATCTCATATTAAAACATTAGAAGATATGCGGGTACCAAAATACTCATACATATACATGAAATCATATCATGTCAAAACCATATGATTTTATTACATAATCTCTTAAATCCAATTTATTTAATTAACCACAACAAGTTAACTTAAATAAATAAATATGTTTCAATAGCAATAGGACATTCTTTTCAATTCATTCAATTGTCTCATTATCAATTGAATCAAATAATTAAATAATTCATCAAATCCATTTTATACGGTCTTATGAGATGAATGCATATGCCATGTCATGCTCAAAATATTTTTCTTATCTTTTGAAAATCTTACGCACAATGTCATTTTGAAAACACATTAATCTAACAATTTCAATAAAATTCCAAGATGGTAAATACGACTCAGGTAATCCCTAGGCTGGTGTCTGCAAGTAGACTATACAAGTACTACCAATTTGTCATTTTTACCAATATTAACTAAAAGGCTCAACACTTGTAATCTGTCATTTTTACCAACATTAATTGGAAGGCTCGACACCTATCATCTACACCACCTTTCAAGACTTACCACCGTATTTATCCCAAAATCATTTCATGAAAACTTGTTTCCCAACATTCCTTTTTCAATGCAAAGTTTTCAAATCAAATTTCAAAGCTCATCATTATCAAATGAATTGATATGGCAATGTAATGATTAATAATACAATGCAATATTTCTTTCACTTTCAATACTTCCACACAATATTCTCATTGTGATCAAAATTCTCATTTCTTATTTCAATATAATTTCTCAATCTGAATATAAATACTTTTATTCCAATTCATCCATGGGACAACAAAATTTCCACACTTAGAGTAATCTCAACCATTTAGTCACTTCAAGACTATATCAAACATTTTGAACAAAAATTTCTAAAACTTCAACAATTTTCATATTTCATGAAAATCGTCATTTATATGTAAACAAATAAACAATTTTTTTTCAAACATCATTTATTTTGGCACACAAAATAAATATAACAACATCTTCAAAGACTGTCAACATCTTTATTAAAAACCCCCAATTTCTAGATTTTCTCACCAAAACCACTCATATTCATTTATTGAAAGAAAGTCACCAAAAACATCTCTCTTCAATCCTCATAGTTCAAAACCCTAAATTTCTATTTTAAAAGGAACAAGAAAGTAAACCCACTTTAAAAAAAATCTCTCATCTTCTTGAATTAACAATCAATTTTCAAAATAAATCAAAGGATAATTTCAAAAATCATCTAGATCTTGCAAAAACATATGTATAACTCAAAGGAAATCCCTACTTATTAAATATTACCATTTCGATCCTACTATGTCAAAAGTTATGGTATAATCTTAATAACACACTTTTAACCATAACGGGTATAACCTTTTAACCAAAACTAATTTAATCCACTAAATTAGTAAGTTTATTATATTCAAAAAATTTCAAATTAATATGTAGACGTCCCCGAACGCATCCCGGGGAAAGGGAGTGCGAGTCCCCCCCGTTCTGGTTCGATATTGGGTCACTACAGTTCGAAGGACTCAAATGTCACGGTTCTCAATCTTGAACCAAAGAGTCCAAATCCGGCAAATCGTTTTGAAAACAAATTTTTTGAAAGAAGTGCCAAACATGGACTGCTTTGCCAGATACAGAGTCGCTACCTAAATGTTTTTTAAATGGGAAATTTAGGAAACCCTGACTCGGTGCCAAAGGCCACGTGTCCGTCATCACCAAAGTTGCCTCGGCTCGGGAACTTGGGTACGATTGGGGAAGGTCACTTCGTGAGCACCCCCGCTCGCCCGGTCAAAGACCGGCCTCTACTAACCATGATATCTTATTTTGAAAACATTGTGAGTTCTTATTCCGGTTATTAGCCTAGGTTACTATGTGATGCGCACAGCATACAAGTATAGACTGGGTCGCCTGAATTGGAACAAAACATTTCATGTTTGTTTGTTTGAAAATGGTTTGATGGTGCTACCCGCAGGTAGGCTAAGACGTGGCTTTGCCACCCTCGGGTGGGCTTAGAAAACATGATTTTGCCACTATCTAGTGGGCTTAAAACAAACAGTCAATGATTTGTTCCACTTCAAGTAACTCAACCTCCACCCACAGGCATTCAAGGTAGTTATATCACATAAGCACATAGCCTCATGGTAAGCATGCTATTCATGGCAGTCACTCACACGCATGCAAGGATGCTAAAGCATAAAACTCACCGAGTACTCCAAGCCAAAACAGAAGCTCATTAGAAATCATGCATGATCCTAAATATACAGAAATGCCTAATGCAACACATGCAAAAATGCAACTATAGCAGGCTCGGCTATTCTAAACATGGTATATGGAATGCTACAACTAACACGTATTCAATTTGGAATTGAAATACAAATGCAGTTTGTATGATGCACCGAGCCCGGTGCGTGCGAAACAGATGAATGATGCAAACATGCTGTCATACTGTATGCTAATTGAAATATGCCCTATATCTAACCATCATAAGCGGGTAAATAAAAGGGAAGAAAGACGTGGGGTTGGAAGACATACATCACACTCACCCACACTTATTACAATTTTGCCCTCGCGCAGAGGGTCCGAATAAATAATACGGTCCGAATAAAAGAATAATACAGTCCAAATAATACAGTCCGAATAATATACAAATTCCTAATTAATTAATGAATTAACTAAGAAAAGCTGTAAACTAGCATGCAAGCCAGGGACTGCCTTGACTCCGCTCCGGATAATGAAATGATGCATGTTTGGGCTGCTTTGCGCGGAAATCCACTGGATGCCCCAACTAGCCTCTGTTTGTAATGTTTCTCGAAATGCGTGCCAGACTCCGAAAAGTTACTGATTCTTTATTTTGCTGCAACAGAGAGCAGGAAAGGGGCATAGCAATGTATTTCACAAATATATGCATGCCTCGATCCTCGTGCCACCAATCACACATCTCGATGCATGATGGCCGAGCAGCCGAATTGCACAACTCAATATAGGATGAATGCATATGAATGCTACAACAAAACCTAACTCCATCATGGATAATCCAGAGTGTCAGTGACTTGGGAATTGAGACTCGTTCCGTCGCTCGGAGTACGAAACGTGCCTCGTTTCCCGTGCCCGGGCTAACTCCTATCCCGAACACGATGCGATATGCATGATATGCATGAAATGTAGCTAATATGCAACCCTAACATACACAATGTCATGGAATGGCATACACGCTATACGAGGTAATACACAACCGGGCATACACAATGCTATGGAGGAAATGGCATACACAATGCAATAATGGGCTTACACCAACATGAGAGAGCCTCAGCTACACTCACATAGGAGGCCATCAGATGAAAACAAGATACCTCGAAGTGCGTGCCCGCGCCGAAGACGGACCCTCAGGCACCGAAATGCCACTCTAATGAGACATGGCAAAGACATGGAATATGGTATGCAAACATGAAAAAATCAGTGGCAAAACGAGGGGCAAAACAGCCCCGAAACGAGGCGAAATGACACCCGATGCACGGAATCTCTCCCGAAATGCAAAACTAGGTACATGAAATGGCCTACAACTATACTAAACATGCATAATCTGAACATGGAGTGAAAAAGTAGAAGCAAGGCAGCCCCAAAATAAGCATCTTTACAGTACAAAACATGGCCAAACAGCAATCACAAGTAGGGTTAAAATGGAATACAAAAATGGCTCCGCAAGGGAGGCAATGAGGCAAGTGATAGATGCAAAGCCCAAACAGAAAAATACCCTTCTACAACACTGAAGAGGGACCAAAAATATGAACATTTACAGTAGATGACCAGCCTCAAATCAGTATGAAAACATGCTAAAAATGCAATGCAAGAAATAGGCCAACAAGAGGCTATAACATGAGGTGTACAAAGCATTCACCAAAAATCCAAAGACCCTTAATGAGATATTCCAAGAAGGTCAAAATATGGCCATTTTCAGTTCTGATCATGGCCGAAAACAGAAGCTAGATAAGCCTAAAAAAGCATGCAAGAATGGGGGCCAAAGAGGGGTGTAAGGGTAAGTGCTACATGGAGGCCCCCAACAGTGTTGAGCCCTTCTACAATGTTGTAGAGGGGCTCAAAATAAGCCAACTTACAGTTTATATAATGCTCAAAAACAGATCACACATAGGCTAGAAAAATCATGCAAGATAATGGCATACAAGAGGGTATTGAAGCAAGTGCACAATGGGGGGCTCAAACAGGGTTGAGCCCTTAAACAAACATGAAGAATGGCTCAAAAAAATGCCCCTTTCAGTTTCGGTCGGAGCTCAAAACAGCAAGCAAGGAGGCTAGAAAAATGAAGCAAAAATGAGCTAGAAAGAGGGAGAAGAGTGCTCACCCTTGAAGACAAAGCCTTGGCTGCTTCTTGGCTTGAGAAGTGAGGCCTCCTAGCTGCTGGAAAGCTTCCCTAGCTGCTGGAAATGGTGTGGTGGTGGTGGTGCTTGGTGGTGATGAAGAAAATGGGGTTGGAACTTGAGAGAATGAGAGAGATCAAGGGAGATATGAGTGTATGAGCTTAAGAGCAATTTTCCAACCCTTTTCTTAGAGCTGGGAGGCCAGCTATATGGGCAAGAATGGGGGAGAAAATGGAGGGAAAAAAGTGGAGGGAAATGGGTTAAGTTTTCCCTCCAAAAGAGCTCCCCCCGGATATAGGTTTTTGGGGGGAAACAGATGTACAGCTGTAATGTACACACTGCAAGGATCATGGCCGGCCAGGTATTTTGGTTGCAGGTGGCCGGCCGGCCACCCCCTATGGCCGGCCGGCCAAGGGTCAAAATGGGCCAATTGAATTAGTGGCCGGCCATTGTAGACGTCCCCGAACGCATCCGGGAGGGTTAAGTCCCGTTCCGTTCATATTGGGGTCACTACAGTTCAAAGGACTCAAATGTCACGGTTCTTAATCTTGAACCAAAGAGTCCAAATCCGGCAAATCGTTTTGAAAACAGATTTTTTTGAAAGAAGTGCCAAACATGGACTGCTTCGCCAGATACAGAGTCGCCACCTAAATGTTTTTTAAATGGGAAATTTAGGAAACCCTAACTCGGTACCAAAGGCCACGTGTCCGTCATCACCAAAGTTGTCTCGGCTCGGGAACTTGGGTACGATTGGGGAAGGTCACTTCGTGAGCACCCCCGCTCGCCCGGTCAAAGACCGGCCTCTACTAACCATGATATCTATTTTTGAAAACATTGTGTGTTCTTATTCCGGTTATTAGCCTAGGTTACTATGTGATGCGCACAACATACAAGTATAGACTGAGTCGCCGGAATTGGAACGAAACACTTCGTGTTTGTTTTTTTGAAAGATGGTTTGCTACCCGCAGATAGGCTTAAAATGCAGATTTTGCCACCCTCAGGTGGGCTTAGAAAAGATGGTTTTGCCACTATCTAGTGGGCTTAAAACAAACATTTGATGAATTGTTCCAATCTAAGTAACTCAACCTCCACCCACAGGCATTCAAGGCAGTTATATCACATAAGCACATAGCCTCATGGTAAGCATGCTATTCATGGCAACACTCACACGCATGCAAGGATGCTAAAGCATAAAACTTACCGAGTACTCCGAGCCAAAACAGAAGCTTATTAGAAATCATGCATGATCCTAAATATACTGTAATGCCTAATGCAACACATGCAAAGATGCAAATATAGCAGGCTCGGCTATTCTAAACATGGCATATGGAATGCTACAGCTAACACGTATTCAATTTGGAATTGAAATACAAATGCAGTTTGTATGATGCGCCGAGCCCGGTGTGTGCAAAACAGATGAATGATGCAAACATGCTGTCATACTGTATGCTAATTGAAATATGCCCTAATCTAACCATCATAAGCAGATAAATAAAAGGGAAGAAAGACGTGGGGTTGGAAGACATACATCACACTCACCCACACTTATTACAATTATGCCCTCGCGCAGAGGGTCCGAATAAATAATACAGTCCCGAAAATGAAAGAATAATACAGTCCGAATAATATACAGATTAACTAAGAAAAACTGTAAACTGGCATGCAAGCCAGGGGGTGCCTTGATTCTGATAAATGCCGCAAGTTTGGGCTGCCTTGCGCGGAAATCCACTGGGATGCCCCAACTAGCCTCTGTTTGCAATGTTTCTCGAAATGCGTGCCAGACTCCGAAAAGTTGCTGATTCTCTATTTTGCTGTAACAGAGAGCAGGAAAGGGGCATAGCAATGTATTTCACAAATATATGCATGCCTCGATCCTTGTGCCACCAATCACGCATCTCGATGCATGATGGCCGAGGAGCCGAGTTGTACAGCTCAATATAGGATAAATGCATATGAATGCTACAACAAAACCTAACTCCATCATGGATAATCCGGAGTGTCGGTGACTTGGAAATTGAGACCCGTTCCGTCACTCGGAGTGCGAAACGTGCCTCGTTTCTCGTGCCCGGGCTAACTCCTATCCCGAACATGATGCGATATGCATGATATGCATGAAATGCAACTAAGATACAATCCTAACATACACAATGTTATGGAATGGCGTACACGCTACACGAGGTAATACACAACCGGGCATACACAATGCTATGGATGAAATGGCATACGCAATGCAATAATGGGCTTACACCAACATGAGTGGACCTCAGCCACACTCACATAAGAGGCCGATGGATGAAAATGAAGTGCCTCGAAACGCGTGCACACGGGCACGCAAACCGAGGCAATGGCATTAAGGCATGAAATGACATAGAAAATGATATGCAAACATGCCAATGGAATTTCAACACTGAAATATGGGGGAAAACAGTCCCGAAAGATGGCGAAATGACACCAAATGCAAGGAATGGTCCCGAAATGCGAATTTAGGCACCCGAAATGGCCTATAGCTATGCAAAGCATGCACAATATGGACATGGAATGAAAATACAGTAGCAAGGCAGCCCCAAGAAAAGCATTTTCCAGTCTAAAACATGGCCAAACAGCAAGCATAGATAGGGCAACAATGGCATGCAAAAATAGGGGCCAAGAGAGGGGTATTGAAGTAGATGGTAAATACAAAGCCCAAACAACAAAATACCCTTCTACAACACTGAAGAGGGATCAAAAATATGAACATTTACAGTAGATGACAAGCCTTAAATCAGTATGAAAACATGCTAAAAATGCAATGTAAGATTAAGGATAACAAGAGGCTATAACATGAGGTACCCCAAAAATTCATCAAACAAGCAAGGACCCTTAATGAGACATGCCAAGAAGGTCAAAAAATGACCATTTTCAGTTCTGATCATGGCCGAAAACAGAAGCTAGATAAGCCTAAAAAAGCATGCAAAAACAAGGGTAAAACATGGATTCAAAGCAAGTGGCATATGGAGCATGAAAACAAGGTTGAGCCCTTCTTCAATGTTAAAGAGGGGCTCAAAAAAAGCACAAAATCAGTTCATGAGATGCTCCAAAACAGATCACATATAGGCCAAACAAATCATGCAAATTTACGGTAAATAGGAGGGATTATGAAGTAAGTGCAAGATAGGGGGCCCAAAAAGGGTTGAGCCCTTCTTAAATTTTGAAGAGGGGCTCAAAATAGGCCCACTTACAGTTTACATTATGCTCGAAAACAGATCACACATGGGCTAGAAATTTCATGCAAAATAATGGCATACAAGATGGTATTGAAGCAAGTACCAAATGGAGGGCTCAAACAGGGTTGAGCCCTTGAACAAACATGTAGAATAGCTCAAAATAGACCTAGTTTCAGTTAAGGTCGGAGCTCAAAACAATAATAAAATAGGCTAAGAAATTGGTGCAAAAAATGAGCTAAAAGAGGGGAATGAGAGCTTACCCTTGAAGACCACCCTTTCTTTGCTTCTTGGACCAAATTTGCTGTCTTTAGGCTGCTGGAATTCCTCCCTTTGCTGCTGGAATGGAGTGGTGATGGTAGAGCTTGAAGATGATGAAGAAATGGAGCCTAATCTTGAAGGAAATGGAATGATATGTATGCATATGCTCCAACCAATCCTTGTAACCCTTTCTCTAGAGTTGGGAGGCTCTCTATATAGACAAGAGAAGGAGAGGAGAATCAAGGTCAAAGTGGAGGGAAATGAGCCCTTATTTCCCTCCAAAAGGGTCCCCCGGATAGAGATATTTTCTGGGGGAAAAAGTTACACAGCTGCAAAGTACCAATTGTGAGGATCAAGGCCGGCCACCTATCTTGGTTGCAGGTGGCCGGCCGGCCACCCCCTATGGCCGGCCGGCCAAGGGTCAAAAAGCTCAAGAAGATTTTCTGGCCGGCCATAGGAGAAAGATGTCCTCCCATGTGTGCTCAACAAGACCCTATGGTTCAAAAATGGCAACTCTAAAACAGGAGAGAGAATAGGCCACTTTAAAGAGGGGTTCAAAAGGGTCAATAACAATTACTGGCCGGCCATGAACTTTTAGGGTCCTCCCATATGTGTACAACACAAATATGTGGTTTGGGCTTGAAGAAAATGCTCCTAGGGTGGTCAACATTGGCTCGGAAGTGAGAAAAACGGGCGTCGGAGGGCGCCGGAAGAGCATAACTGGTCGCCGAGACAATTGCTGCCCTCCCACCCCTCAGTGACCTTCCTAGTGATAAAACAGAGGTACCTGCCAAAAATGAACAAAAACCGATGCAAAACGAATGCTCGGGGGCCAAAACACGCAGTTCGGGGTCCCGAAAATAGGCTGTTAAGCACCGAAAGTGGCATTCGGCCGCGAAGTGGGTCTCTCAGACCCCAGTGTCCCTCAAAAGGGAATAAGTAAGATGCATGCCAAAAACCGGAGGAATCGGAGATGGTTAGGCGGTCCCGAACTGAGGCACACGGCCTGACGGCTCCGAAAACCGGGAACCGGGCTCCGAAATGGGCAAAATGGCCTACGGCCACGAAATGTAGCCCACGGCCACTGAGAGATGGTCTACGGGACCTCTCCCTCCCTTCAGCAAAAGAAACAGAGAAAACTGAGCCTGGTTCGCAAACCGAGACAAGGTACAGAAGAGGGTTCGGAAGTCCGGAGGCAGGGCTCACGGCCGTGACTCTGAGACTTCTGAACGAGCACAATATACAATATCACCGAGTGCTCAATCGGTGACGTCTGAGTCTTAAGGTCGGTCAAAAATGGGGTGTCTACAGTTGCCCCTCTTTGACAGAACTCGGAAGTCACAAGTGACGGGAGTGAATGTCAAAGCCTAGAGACGACTCATTTTTGACAAGGCCGAAGACTTAGACAAACATAGAAGATGAACAGAGATATGTGCCCGCAGGCAAGGGGCAAAATGCAAAGCGATATGCACGGAGCCAGATGTAACTTAATGATCATGCAAGTGCAGCAAGCTGTAATGAAGCAAGTATTCACAAATAGATGCAACAGTTTTAAGCAAGAATGCAAAGCAACAACTACATTTCATGCAGTTAGGAATGCGGAGAATTATTCAATTCTCGTCGCGTCTCACACGGAGAAGATACGATACCTGCGTGATTCGTCTGGTCGCACCAGCCTCAAATGAACCGTACATACAATATCGTGCCTGCAAAAGAAAGAAATTCAACAAGAACAATATGCCAACAACATATATTCAATGTAATTCCTGTGATTCCGAAAGTTTGACACACGTAATGTCGGTGAGTAAATGTAACACAATGCAAGAAAGGAACGTGCGTGACAACGCATGCTCAACCACAGAGGTATGGTACACCAAGAAAACATGCATGATGATGCAAAATGCTCATGAGAATGCAAGTTATGTGCACAACAATGCAAAACGAGCATAAATCAGGGTGCCCGTTTGTTGCGAAACAACGAGTAAGAAAACGTGCATTTCAGCGAAGGCGACTAGATCGCGGCCTCTGGTTCACCTCCCGGAGAGGTTACAACATGCTCAAAAAGGATACACTCTGATTTTGACGAGTAATGATGAGACACATGTCAGAAATTGCAGCTGAAATTCCGGCGGAGCAATTTCGCGCCGGAAAGTACACTTTTCTTGAACTTTTCCAGGTCCCGGGAACTCCAATCTTCCTCAAAATTTGCAGAGAGCTAGGTGGGGAGGTGGGGGACATGGCCGGCCAGGTGGTTGCCCTAGGGGAGGCTGCCGGCCATCTTTCAAAAAGCAAATGGCCGGCCAGCCAGAAAAGGTGGCCGGCCGGCCACCTGCCCAAATCCGGGGCAAGTTTGTCATTTTGCCTCATTTTCTTTATAACCTCTCATCCATTCATTCCGAAATCACTCCCACAGCTGCGAAATCTTCTCCCCTTGCCTCCCAAACCATTTTTTCCTTCAGATCTGCACTTTATACACGCTTTTCAACCTCCCACGCAAGTTGTTTTCGCAAAAACATTCGATTTTAAGTACTTTGGACCGATTAAATTTTGATTTCGGGGCTTTTTTTCTCATTTTCACCACTTGAGGTAAGTTTTTCTCAATATTTGGAAGATTTTCTCGGGAGTTGACTTTTGTTGACTTTTTCATTTCCCGAGAGTTGACTTTTGTTGACTTTTTCCAATTTTGGCTCATTTTTGCTCATTTTTGCTCCTTTTGCAGATTTTTTGCAATGGCAGGTAATTTCCCTCACGGTGGAGGTCCTCCAGGTGCTGGGGATGATTTTGATATCATGGCGCTGCCCCTGAGGGTCCGCCCCTTCATTCCCGGGAGATACGCTCCGTCGGAACACATCCTCCCGCGGGCGATTTTTCGTCACTTTACTGACTTCAATGATCGGGCACCCGGAGACTTGCTTCTACGAGAGCCGGAGCAGCACCTTTCTTATGAGGCCCGAGAGGTATTTTACTTCATTTTCTGTATTTTCCGTGCATTTCATACCTTTGCCATGCTTGAACACACAGTTTAGCTTATGACATAGTACTTTGCTTGCATCCTGAACATGTAGTTTAAACACTTGAATTTCTGAACACTAGGCTCATTGATTGATTGTGAATGCACGGTACACATTAGTTAAGAATTGAACATACGGCTCAAACACTGATTTGTCGAACACACAGCCCGAATTTGAAGGTGAACACACGGCACACACTGACTAAAAGTAGAACACACAGTCCCAAACTCTGATTTTCTGAACACACGGTCCAAGTTGATGGTGAACACACAGCACACACTGATTGAGAGTAGAACACGCAGTCCCAAACTCTGATTTTCTGAACACACAGTTCAAGTTGATGGTGAACACGCAACCCACTGATTAGGATTTAAACACGCAGCCCAAAACACTGATTTTCTGAACACACAGCTCAGATATAAAGCGAACACGCAGCCCAAAACATTGATTTTCTGAACACACAGCTCAGATATAAAGCGAACATGCAGCCCACTAATTAAGGTTGGAACACGCAGCCCAAAACACTGATTTTCTGAACACACAGCCCAGATATAAGCGAACACGCAGCCCACTAATTAAGGTTTGAACACGCAGCCCAAAACACTGATTTTCTGAACACACAGCCCAGATATAAGCGAACACGCAGCCCACTAATTAAGGTTTGAACACGCAGCCCAAAACACTGATTTTCTGAACACACAGCCCAGATATAAGCGAACACGCAGCCCACTAATTAAGGTTTGAACACGCAGCCCAAAACACTGATTTTCTGAACACACAGCTCAGATATAAAGCGAACACGCAGCCCACTAATTAAGGTTTGAACACGCAGCCCAAAACACTGATTTTCTGAACACATAGCTCAGATATAAAGCGAACACGCAGCCCACTAATTAAGGTTTGAACACGCAGCCCAAAACACTGATTTTCTGAACACACAGCCCAGATATAAGCGAACACGCAGCCCAAAACACTGATTTTCTGAACACACAGCTCAGATATAAAGCGAACACGCAGCCCACTAATTAAGGTTTGAACACTCAGCCTAAAACACTGATTTTCTGAACACACAGCCCAGATATAAGCGAACACGTAGCCCACTAGTTAAGGTTTGAACACGCAGCCCAATGATTGATTTTCTGAACACACAGCTCATTTACTTGCACTTGCACACGGCTCATTCATTTCATTTGCACACAGCTCATTCATTTCATTTTGACACATGCATTCATTCTGAATGCAGGTTGGCTCTCGTACTGTACGAGAATACGGCTCTACCGCTGCGAGAGAGTGGTACATCGAGCTCCCGGAGGCTGTTCGGGATCTGGTTGATCTAGCAGGGTTCGGAGCATTCTGCGTGGGATTATCACATTGTCCTGCCAGCAGGACATTGTTAGCTGCTTTGGTGGAGAGATGGTGGGACACCACCAATTCCTTCCATTTTTCCGCCACCGGGGACCTGACCATGACCCCGCTAGACTTTGCCGTACTCACCGGCCTAGACATAGGCGGTTGGCCCATTCCTTATGACGAGGACATGGGC
>JAPPVO010007820.1:0-27150 GCA_030407325.1 Camellia japonica
GTCGGTAATATGTGAGTTGTTATGCTTTAGCATCCCGCTTGTACATAATTTTCTTATTATGTTTAGCATCCTACCATGAGGCTAATTGCTTAAATGATAAACTGTTTGAATGCCTGTGGATGAAGGCTTGTTGCTTAAATTGGAATGATTCAACGAATGTACGTTTTAAGATTCACAAACCTAAGCCCACCTAAGGGTGGCAAATTCAAACCATTTTCGAGAAACAACATTAAATTGAATTGTTCCAATTTGAGCAAACTAGTCTATACCTTGTATGCTTCACATAATAAATTTTAGGATTTATTAAATAATCAGAATAAGAACATATATTGTACATAAGAATCACATCATAATTAGTAGAGGCCGATCTTTGATCGGGTGAGTGGGGTGCTCATTATTGACCTTCCCTCTCATACCTAAGTTCCCGAACCAAGACACTTTGGTAACGACGGACTAATGGCCTTTGGCACGAGTCACGGGTTTCCTAAATTTCCCATAAATATTTAGGTGGCGACTCTAAAATCTGGCAAAGCAGTCCATTTTTGGCATTTGATTCAAACATCGATTTTCCAAAACAATTGCCGGATTTGGACTCTTTTTGTGTTTCCACTGTTTCACATTGCACTTATGAAATCAGATTCAGAACCACACAAGTGGAGTCCGAACTGTAAGGGCTATTTCATTCTTCCGAAAGGGAGCGCGAAAAGCCGAGCTACAGTTTCTGGCGACTCAGCTGGGGATTTAGAGAACTTGACTTGAAAGTTATGATGTGAATTTTTATGTACACTTATATGTTCTTTGCATTGCATTTGCATTGGTGCGCTTAAGTCCCTGTGTTTGCCATCTGCTATTCCTGGACGGTTTGCTGGAGGCTTGCCCACAAAGCTTGCCAAAAGGCTGACCGGTCATGGGCTCTGCCATGTTGGGAACACAACCCTTGGATCTGGACTACCGCTGTAACTGTTTGATCCTCATTTCACTTCTCGGTGTTAGGTGTGAAGGTATATTAGGTAGTCTTGCTGAGGTACCCTTTTTGACCAATCGGCCTAACTGCATATAGTACAGCCATAGTGACTATTCCAACTTAAGACAGGATGCCACCCATTTGTAGGATGTTGTGAAGCCGCTTGTTTGAATAGTGAACCTAGATCATTTCAAAAGCTAGGACAGGATAACCCCACCCTCCATAGGGGTGTTTGTTCTCTTTCCTACTATGTGTTCTGTGCAATTTATTAGATCTATACAGGGGTTCTCTGAACAGTGGTTCAGGCATTTCAGTTTGTGGGTTGAGTTCAGTGTGTCAGTCTGAGTTAGCAGTAATCAGTGATCAGTTGAGTCGAAACGCTGCTAAAATTTTGATTGGGGGTCCCATTGTTTTTGTTTTGCAAGGTAGTTTGCAAACATGGCTTCCAAGGCAAAAAAAAAAACGAAAAACGAAAAAACAAAAAAAATAATAATAAAAAAATAAAAAGAAAAAAAGGGAAAACTAATACCAAGTCAACTAATGTTATTTGTGTTGTTAGTTTACACCAGAAAAAAAAAAAAAAGAAAAAAAGAAAAAAAAAAAGAGAGAGGGAAAGGGTTTTGTTTTGTTTTGTTTTTTTTATCATGTGTTTTTGTTTTGAGTATATATATAAAAATATATATATATATATAAATATATATCATTGATTGTGTTGGTTTGTACTTGTTGTTTTGTTTTACCAAAAAAAAAAAAGGAAGGGTTTGTTTTCTTTTATAATGTGTTTTTGTTTTTATATATAAAAAAAAAAAAATCATCAAATCATTTTATTTGTGTCGTTTTAGTAATTGTTGTTTTTCCAAAAAAAAAAAAAAAAAAAAAAAATTTAAAAAAAAATATAAAATAATAAAATGGGAATAGGGTTTGTTTTCTTTTGTTCATAAAAAATGTGTTTTTGTTTTTTGAGTACATATATGAAAAAAAAGAAAAAAAGAAAAAAAAACAAAAAAAAATTTTGATATCCCAAGTCCACCAGTGTAAATAATAGAACTTGTGGGATATCCGACCATTTCTGTAATTGGGAAGTGACCACCTGTTGATGCTTTATTTTGAATATTGGGATGGCCCACATGTTGACTGGCAATTTGAGAATGGTTTTATTCTGAGTTCTGAATTGAGTATTGAGTCTAAGTTTGATTCCACCAAGTTTGTAGAGTTGGGATCAGACTCGAGTCACCCTAGTGAGTCAGAGTCTGTTTGATTTCAAGAGTGCTAAATCTAACATTTATGTCCTGTCTAGATCTTCTTTGTCTTTTTTCTTTTGAGTCTGTTGTCATTGTTGTGTTGAGTCATAGTCTCTTTCCAATAAAGCCCAAAAAAAAAAAAAAACAAATGCCATAGAGTCTGCCTACTTCTCTGTGCCTTTAAATCATTGCATTGACCAAAGTTTTTCAAAACTTTTTCCAAAACTCTGATAAAAACAAAGAGGAAGAATTTCCTCGGGATTTGCAAATTTTGATCAATTGAGAGGAAGAGAGGTGTGCTAAGCCTTTGATGAATAAAATCATTTTTGTTAATGTGGGTACTGAGAAGGATCCTGGCTTGGTCCAAATTGGTTCTATCTTGTCTTCGTAAGAGTACGAGTGATTAGTCACTTTGTGAAAAGATTTCAAAAAACTATTTTTGCGTGGTCCTACGAAAACATGCCTGGAATTGATTATACAGCATAGGGTCCCTCTTGACTCAAGGTCCGATCTCCTTAGCTCCTTAGCTTTCAAACCCATGATTCGAAGTATTCAATGATCAATCAAAGTGTAAGGCTTACATAGCCGAATTGGAAACAGCCCTTGAACTAGGGGCAATGATGTGATTCAAATGGAGGCAGCCCTTCAACTAGGGGCAATAAGGTCGAACATGATTCAAATGGAAACAGTCCTTGAACTAGGGGCAATGATGTGCTTCAAATGGAGGCAGCCCTTCCACTAGGGGCAATAAGGTCGAATGTGAGTCCAGATTTGAAACAATCCTTGAACTAGGGGCAAAAGTGTGAGGCTTACATATCCTAAAATGGAGACAACCCTTGAACTAGGGGCAAGAAGGTACCACCCTTGAGAGGCTCGCTGGGCTGAAAACCCGGAAGGGCAACCCAGGCAGAAGTTAGAGCACAAAAAAAAAAAAAAAAAAATGAAAAATGAAAAGCTTGCAAGGTTGAAAACCCGAAAGGGCGACTTTGGCAAAAGTTAGAGCGTAAAAAGAGAGTGTCAATACTCGAGTGAACCTTAGCCAAAACTATGTAAGGCTTGTGAGTCAGATTGAAAGCAACCCTTGAACTAGGGGCAAGAGGTTGGATGTGATTTAGATTTGAAGCAACCCTTGAACTAGGGGCAAAAGGTTGGATGTGATCAAAGAGTTAAAACTGAATCGTTCCCCAATGAAGACCGCCTAGAAAGGCAAAACCCAGAATTTGAGAGAATGAATTTTATTATTGAAGGACAGTCGAGTTCTTATCCACTACACTAGGGGCAACACTAGGGGCAAATTCGGACCCTTAGCCTAGTCCCTACATCATCATATCTACTGGTCAAGTGTAGTAGTTGTTCTGATAGATGGCCTAGAGATTTACACTCAATCAACATGGACAAAGTAAAATGAAAGTAACCCTTGAGAGGCTCGCTGGGCCGAAAACCTGGAAGGGCGACCCAGGCAAAAGTTAGAGCAAAAAAAAAAAAAAATGAATAAAATAATATATAAAAAAAAGAGAAAAAATAAAAAAATGAAATGATGATGAAACAAAAAGGAGAGTGTTAATACCCGAGTGAACCTTGACCGGAACTACGGTGGCCTGATTCCTATCTTTGGGATACGTAGGTAGCTTCATCTTGAAGTTCGGTCCCAATAATTTTTCAACTCAGTCATTTTGTCCATGTTTGATTGGTGTATCTGTAGTCGACTTGGTTGTCCTATCCATGTTTTGATTGGTGTATCTTCGTTCTGCTCAGTTCAGTTGGTTTCGATTCAACTTGGTTAGGTTCGGTCAACGGTTCGGCTTCAGTCGGTTCGGATTGGCTTGGTTCGGTTGGCTGGTTCGAATATCACCTTTAATCACCTGGTTTGGGACTATGCACCCCAATGGTTGATTCCATGTTAGTTGAGTAGTGGCCATTTGCAAAAATAAGTTTTGATTAATTTGAATGAAGTTGACTAATTTTCTCGAAAATTGTTCCATTTTTGCCAAACTTGGACCATTCTTTGGATGTGAAAAAAGGGAAAATTTTCAGTGCTCACAATTTAGCTTACATGATTTGAAACAGAAAATGGAATGAGTAGGCTAATCTAACTCTCATGTTGATCAAAACATTTAAAAAAAAAAAAAATCAAGAAAAAAATTCAAGGTAATGAATTAGGGGCATAGTCGAGTTAGAGATTCTGTCTCCTCCACCACTCGAGTCAACTCGTTAGTGTATATGAGTGTGTATTCATACCAGTCAGTGTAGTTATACCAGTCAGGGTATTCATACCAGTCAGTGTATATGAGTGTGTATTCATACCAGTCAGTGTATATCAGTGTGTCTTCATACCAGTCAGTGTATTTATACCAGTTAGGGTATTCATACCAATCCAGTCAGTGTGTATCAGTGTGTATAAGTATGTTTCTTTCAGACCAGTCAGTGTATTGCATACCAGTCTGTGTTTGGATTGTTTTATTTCGTTTGTTTTCTTACGTTTTTATTCAAGTCAGTATGAATCAATGTCCAATTCAGAGTTCAAATTTCAATCATTTTCAAATTCAAACAAAAGTATTTTCAAAATCAAAGTGATATGCCAGTCACACTATTGAGATACAAAACTGAAACTTTTTATACAGTCAAGGGAGGACATCCCCGATTACCTCCAAAAAAAAAAAAAACTGAAAATGCAGAAACAAAACAAACCCAGAAAATACAGATAAAAAAAAAAAAAAAGTCCAGAAAAAAAAAAAGGAAGGATCTTCTTCTTCTTCGCCGATGCCGGCCACACACGGACTTCACTTACTCGGTTCTTCCGTCGCCGGGCTCTTCCTCTTTTTGTCGTCAACCTTCGAAGGCCTTGCCTCAGTGTGTTCCCCAAGAGAAGGCCCTGCCTTAATGTTTCTGGCAAAAGAGTTGACTTTTCGCCGACCATCAAAGGAAAAGTACGCCGGCGCTCCGAATTGGTCCAGACAAATGGTCTGTCGTTTTACCTCTCTACTCTCCATGGAGGTAGTCTTCCGTTTCAGTTCTTTGTTCTCTGCCTTCAGCGCACAAACCTCCGCTCGTGCATCCCTATACATCTGCTGAAGCAGATTAAGTTGGGCATTAACCCAATGTAGCTCACTCGTCCTGTTTTGCAGACGGTGAGACAAATTAGTGACCGCGGCCACTGTTTCCATACACGACTTCAGCGTGAGGTGGTTAGCATCAATATCAGTTTGAGCAGCCATCACTTGCTCAACTGTTAGGGTGGGAAGACTGAGATGAGTAAGAGCAGGGGCACTTGGCCCAGAGGAGCTTGATGGATCATTAAGATCCGGAAAAAGAGAGAAAGGGCGAGACGAAGCCATGTATAAGAGAAGAGAAGAAAGAAATGGCAGAAAAGAAGGAAGTCACAGAGGAATGGCAGAAAATAGATGAAAAAAAAAAAAAAAACACAGGTAAGAAAGAAGAAGGAGGAGGAAGACGAAAAAATGATGAAGAGTAATGGAGAAGGAGAAGAAGAAGAGAATGGTTTAGAAGAAGAAGACGGATACTGAAGAGAAGAAGAAGACGAGAGAGAAAAGACAAAGAGAGGGAGAGGGTCGAGGTGAGCGTCGATCGAGGGGGCTGCTTTTGTCGGCCATCGACACAAAAGCAGAGCCCACGTGCCAAACGCGGCAAGGGACGCGGGAGAATTGTGTATGCATATATGTATATATATTGTATAGCTATGTAATATAGATATTTGTTTGAGCATTTTGGTCAGATGAGTGGCTTGGGTTCAGTGGTGTGGCTCAATGGTAAAGGCTGAAAGGCTGAGCCCGAGGTCAGGGGTTCGAACCCCACATCGAGTATTTCTTTTGGTTTGTTTTGGTTTTATGTATATATATGTCTTGTATAGTATATATATATATATATATTTGTTTGTATATTTGTCACAAGAGTGGCGTGGCTCAGTGGCTAAGGACTCGGAGGCCGAGCTTGAGGTCAGGGGTTCGAAACCCCGTATCCCATGTCCATCCATTTTGTGATTTTCCTTTCTTTTTTTTTGTGTGTTTTGCATACGTGTCTCGTGTATGTATATATATTTCTTTGCCTATCTTGTCACAGAGTGGCGTGGTTCAGTGGTCGAGGACTTGAAGACCAGGCCTGAGGTCAGGGGTTCGAAACCCCGTATCCCATGTCCATCCTTTTTGTGATTTTCTTTTCTTTTTTTGTGTGTTTTGCATACGTGTCTCGTATATATATATATATATATATATATTTTTGTTTGAATATCTTGTCACAGAGTGGCGTGGTTTAGTGGCTAAGGACTCGGAGGCCGAGCTTGAGGTCAGGGGTTCGAAACCCCGCATTCCATGTCCATCCATTTTGTGATTTTCCTTTCTTTTTTTTTGTGTGTGTTTTGCGTATGTGTGCTGACGTCAGCAAACGGAATATGCCTTCTCAGTAACGGCATCTTCCCGCTGACAGTTGCAAACGGAATATTCTCCATCTGTGTATATATCCGTATATGTTTATGTATAGGCCCGTATATGTCTGTGTCGTATATACCTGTATATATACTGTATATATCTGTGTATATGTCTGTATTCTGTCTGTAAATATCTGTGTGCATTTATATGTAAATATCTGTGTATTATCCTGCCTGTGTTTGCGATGAGTTCCTATGAGACCAACTGCGACGGTAGAAACTAGAGTTCGAATGGCAAAGCCTAGAACGCAAAAGGTTCGGGATTTCCGAGACTAAAGTCTGGTTTAAATACCCAGAGGTGCATCCAGGGGTGCATCCTCGGCTTGAAATCTGTATGGCAGCCCCATAGGTTGAGGTAGCTTATATGCGCCTCAACTCTGGAAACTGAACCAACCTAGTCTGTCACCCCGTTGGAGAATAGGGAAAGTTGTGAATATAATCAGGAAGAAAAGGGGCATCTGTGACTTCTACATGTAGAGCTTACCGCTTGTCAAAAAAAAAAAAAAAAACAACATAAAAAAAAAAAAACCAGAAAAAAAAAAAAAAAACAAGCCCAGAAAAATAAGGAAGAAAAGGGGCATCTGTGACTTCTACATGTAGAGCTTACCCCTTGTCAAAAAAAATAAAAATAAATAAATAAATAAATAAATCATTCTACCATACTTTCTTCCATTCGCGTGAGGCGCGTTTGGATTGCAAATCGGTTAAAAGCAACAGGTGCCCCTCTCTGTTTACACCTTCAATCTCCCCCTTTCGCGAAAAGACGCGTTAGGACTTCCATATCCCCCTTTCGCGAAAAGACACGTTAGGACTTCCATCTCCCCCTTCGCGAAAAGACGCGTTAGGACTTCCATACCCCCTTTCGCGAAAAGACGCGTTAGGACTTCCATCACCCCCTTTCGCGAAAAGACGCATTAGGACTTCCATCTCCCCCTTTCGCGAAAAGACGCGCTAGGACTTCCATATCCCCCTTTCGCGAAAAGACGCGTTAGGACTTCCATCTCCCCCTTTCGCGAAAAGACGCGTTAGGACTCCATCACCCCCTTTTGCAAAAAGACGCGTTAGGACATCCATCTCCCCCTTTCGCAAAAAGACGCGTTAGGACTTCAATCTCCCCCTTTCGCGAAAAGACGCGTTAGGACTTCCATATCCCCCTTTCGCGAAAAGACGCGTTAGGACATCCATCTCCCCCTTTCGCGAAAAGACGAGCTAGGACATCCATCTCCCTCTTTCGCGAAAAGACGCGTTAGGACATCCATAGCCCCCTTTCGCGAAAAGACGCGTTAGGACTTCAACCTCCCCCTTTCGCGAAAAGACGCGTTAGGACTTCCATATCCCCCTTTCGCGAAAAGACGCGTTAGGACTTCCATCTCCCCCTTTCGCGAAAAGACGCGTTAGGACTTCCATACCCCCCTTTCGCGAAAAGACGCATTAGGACTTCCATCACCCCCTTTCGCGAAAAGACGCGTTAGGACTTCCATCTCCCCCTTTCGCGAAAAGACGCGTTAGGACATCAATCTCCCCCTTTCGCGAAAAGACGCGTTAGGACTTCAACATCCCCCTTTCGCGAAAAGACGCGTTAGGACTTTCAACATCCCCCTTTCGCGAAAAGACGCGTTAGGACTTCCATCTCCCCCTTTCACGAAAAGACGCCATAGGACTTCCATATCCCCATTTCACGAAAAGACGCGATAGGACTTCCATCTCCTCCTTTCGCGAAAAGACGCGATAGGACTTCCATCTACCCCTTTCGCGAAAAGACGCGTTAGGACATTCATCTCCCCCTTTCGCGAAAAGACGCGTTAGGACATCCATCTCCCCCTTTCGCGAAAAGACGCGTTAGACTCCATCTCCCCTTTCGCGAAAAGACGCGTTGGACATCCATCTCCCCCTTTCGCGAAAAGACGAGATAGGACTTCCATCTCCCCCTTTCGCGAAAAGACGCGTTAGGACATCCATTTCCCCTTTCGCGAAAAGACGCGATAGGACTTCCATCTCCCCCTTTCGCGAAAAGACGCGTTAGGACATCCATCTCCCCCTTTCGCGAAAAGACGCGATAAGACTTCCATCTCCCCCTTTCGCGAAAAACGCGTTAGGACATCAACATCCCCCTTTCGCGAAAAGACGCGTTAGGACTTCCATCTCCCCTTCCGAAAAGACGCGTTAGGACTTCAATCTCCCCCTTTCGCGAAAAGACGCGTTAGGACTTCCATCTCCCCTTGCGCGAAAAGACGCGTTAGGACTTCCATCTCCCCCTTTCGTGAAAAGACGCGTTAGGATTTCCATCTCCCCCTTTCGCGAAAAGACGTGTTAGGACTTCCATCTCCCCCTTTCGCGAAAAGACGCGTTAGGACATCCATCTCCCCCTTTCGCGAAAAGACGCGTTAGGACATCAATCTCCCCTTCGCGAAAAGACGCGTTAGGACTTCCATCTCCCCCTTTCGCGAAAAGACGCGTTAGGACATCCATCGCCCTCCTTTCGCGAAAAGACGCGTTAGGACTTCCATCTCCCCCTTTCGCGAAAAGACGCGTTAGGACTTCCATCTCCCCTTTCGCGAAAAGACGCGTTAGGACATCCATATCCCCCTTTCGCGAAAAGCGCGTTAGGACATCCATCTCCCCCTTTCGCGAAAAGACGCGTTAGGACATCCATCTCCCCCTTTCGCGAAAAGACGCGTTAGGACATCCAATCTCCCCCTTTCGCGAAAAGACGCGTTAGGACATCCATCTCCCCCTTTCGCGAAAAGATGCGTTAGGACTTCCATCACCCCCTTTCGCGAAAAGACGCGTTAGGACTTCCATCTCCCCCTTTCGCAAAAACACGTTAGGACATCCATCTCCCCCTTTCGCGAAAAGCGTTAGGACTTCCATCTCCCCCTTTCGCGAAAAGACGCGTTAGGACATCCATCTCCCCCTTTCGCGAAAAGACGCGTTAGGACTTCAATCTCCCCCTTTCGCGAAAAGACGCGTTAGGACTTCCATCTCCCCCTTTCGCGAAAAGACGCGTTAGGACTTCCATATCCCCCTTTCGCGAAAAGACGCGTTAGGACTTCCATCTCCCCCTTTCGCGAAAAGACGCGTTAGGACTTCCATATCCCCCTTTCGCGAAAAGACGCGTTAGGACTTCCATCTCCCCCTTTCGCGAAAAGACGCGTTAGGACATCAATCTCCCCCTTTCGTGAAAAGACGCGTTAGGAGTTCCATCTCCCCCTTTTCACGAAAGGACGCGTTAGGACATCCATCTCCCCCTTTCGCGAAAAGACGCGTTAGGACTTCCATCTCCCCCTTTCGCGAAAAGACGCGTTAGGACTTCCATCTCCCCCTTTCGCGAAAAGACGCGTTAGGACTTCCATCTCCCCCTTTCGCGAAAAGACGCGTTAGGACATCCATCTCCCTCCTGTCGCGAAAAGACGCGTTAGGACTTCCATCTCCCCCTTTCGCGAAAAGACGCGTTAGGACATCCATTTCCTCCTTTCGCGAAAAGACGCGTTAGGACTTCAATCTCCCCCTTTCGCGAAAAGACGCGTTAGGACTTCCATCTCCCCCTTTCGCGAAAAGACGCGTTAGGACATCAACATCCCCCCTTTCGCAAAAAGACGCGTTAGGACATCCATCCCCCTTTCGCGAAAAGACACGTTAGGACTTCCATATCCCCCTTTCGCGAAAAGACGCGTTAGGACATCCATCTCCCCCTTTCCCGAAAAGACGCGTTAGGACATCCATCTCCCCCTTTCGCGAAAAGACACGTTAGGACTTCCATCACCCCCTTTCGCGAAAAGACGCGTTAGGAATTCGATCACCCCCTTTCGCGAAAAGACGCGTTAAGACTTCCATCTCCCCCTTTCGCGAAAAGACGTGTTAGGACTTCCATATCCCCCTTTCGCGAAAAGACGCGTTAGGACTTCCATCTCCCCCTTTCGTGAAAAGACGCGTTAGACTTCCATATCCCCCTTTCGCGAAAAGACGCGTTAGGACTTCCATCTCCCCCTTTCGCGAAAAGACGCGTTAGGACTTCCATCTCCCCTTTTGGCGAAATGACGCGTTAGGATTTCCATCTCCCCCTTTCGCGAAAAGACGTGTTAGGACTTCCATCTCCCCCTTTCGCGAAAAGACGCGTTAGGACATCCATCTCCCCCTTTTCACGAAAAGACGCGTTAGGACATCAATCTCCCCCTTTCGCGAAAAGACGCGTTAGGACTTCCATCTCCCCCTTTCGCGAAAAGACGCGTTAGGACATCCATCTCCCTCCTTTCGCGAAAAGACGCGTTAGGACTTCCATCTCCCCTTTCGCGAAAAGACGCGTTAGGACTTCCATCTCCCCCTTTCGCGAAAAGACGCGTTAGGACATCCATCTCCCCCTTTCGCGAAAAGACGCGTTAGGACATCCATCTCCCCTTTTGCGAAAAGACGCGTTAGGCATCCATCTCCCCTTTCGCGAAAAGACGCGTTAGGACTTCCATTTCCCCCCTTTCACGAAAAGACGTGTTAGGACTTCCATATCCCCCTTTCGCAAAAAGACGCGTTAGGACATCCATCTCCCCTTTCGCGAAAAGACGCGTTAGGACTTCCATATCCCCCCTTTCGCGAAAAGACGCGTTAGGACTTCCATCTTCCCCCTTTCGCGAAAAGACGTGTTAGGACTTCCATCTCCCCCCTTTCGCGAAAAGACGTGTTAGGAATTCAATCTCCCCCTTTCGCGAAAAGACGCGTTAGGACTTCCATCTCCCCCTTTCGCGAAAAGACGCGTTAGGACTTCCATATCCCCCTTTCGCGAAAAGACGCGTTAGGACAATTTCAAATCCATCGCACTGCTTTGTGCACCGCACTCGCACTATCTTGTACATTCCAATGGTCTAGGAGACCTTAAATCCTCTGAAGGTGCAATTCCTTTGGTGTTTGTCGTGCCCGAACGACTTCAATGGTCTAGGAGACCTTAAATCCTATAAAGGTGCAATTCCTTTGGTGTTTGTCATGCCCGAACGACTTTGGGTGGTCTGGTATAGCCATCTGCCTGTGATTGCAATGAGTTCCTAGGAGACCAACTGCGACGGTGGAAACTAGAGTTCGAATGGCGATGCCTAGAACGCAAAAGGTTCGGGATTTCCGAGACTAAAGTCTGGTTTAAATACCCAGAGGTGCATCCAGGGGTGCATTCTCGGCTTGAAATCTGTATGGTAGCCCCATAGGTTGAGATAGCTTATATGCGTCTCAATTCTGGATACTGAACCAACCTAGTCTGTCACTCCATTGGAGAATAGGGAAAATTGTAAATATGATCAGAAAAGCGGTATCCATGGCCACCCAAATCGGTTAATAACAGCAGGTGCGCCTGTCTGTTCACACCATTCCCTCCTCCTTTCGCATGAGACGCGTTAGGTTGTTTTGCATGATCATAAGTGTTTGTTTTTCAAAAATACCCGACTTCGTATAGCGTATAAGTCCAATTTTAAAACCGGCTTCGCGTAAGCGTATAAGTCCAATTTTCAAACCGGCTTCGCGTAAGCGTATAAGTCCAATTCTCAAAATCTTCCTTCATATCATTAGCATCTTGCCCCTGAACTACGCTGGTTTGATTTCTTGCAAAGGGACACGTAGGCAACCTTCTGGTTCAACCACATGCATTGCATTTTATTTGATTGCCCAAGTCTTACGGCCTTGTCAAAGGGTCGTCTTCGGGCTTTGACATTCACTCACGTCATTTCATGACATCGAGCTCTGTCAAAGAGGGGCAACTGTAGACACCCCATTTTTGACCGCCCCTAAGACTTGGGCATTTTCTTTTGAACACCCCATGATGAAAATTGAAATATGCCATTTTATGAATTTCTCAGTCAAAAAATTAAATTGAAGCTTTAATCCCAAACCTCACCCATTTTGGCCAAATTATTTTATATCACTAATATTTTATTAATTTGTAGTATTTTATAATTTTATATATTTTTATGTAATTTTATGTGTGTGGGCATATTTTTAAGTGTTTTTATATAAATAATATAAATAGTATATTTTAGATATTTTACAAACATAACATAATAAAAAAACAAAAAGACAAATAAAAATAAATAATTAATAAAAACAAAAAAAAAAATGTAAATTCGGTGTGGTGATGCTTTATGTGGTGGAGAAGTGAGTGTGTAGTGTTATGATTCAAGGGGACATACAACACATGAAAAAAAAAATGGTGGGAAGAGTGAATTCAAAAGAATCATAAAACAGAAAAAAGGGGAGATATGAGATAGGTTGGTATGAATGATGAAGTTTTGGGTGGGTGTTCTTGGGTGCTTAATTCGGTGGAAACTCTGGGGAAAAAAACGTAACATAGAGAGAATATTTGTAAGGGAGGGAGAAAACAGAATTGAAAAAAGCTTTTTTCTCTCTAAGACACGACAACATATGAGGGACACCACTGAAGATCTACACAGACCCAGTAGACTGAGAGGAGACTGATACACAGACACAACTCTCTCCCTCCCTATCTGGGACTTGATACAAAAAAAAGGAGATCATTTTACACACATGCATGGGGGACTCTCTCTCTCTCGACCTGGGCTATCTCTCTCGGGTTTGAGTGTTGAGAAAAAAAAGAGACATCTACATACAGACACCATACACAGCACCATTGACACTCTCTCTCTCTCACTGCGATCTCACTCTCACTCTCGGCATCAACTTCTCTCATGGGGTAACACACAGCAGTACATACACAGAGGGGGACTCGGCAAGACACACTGCCATCTCACTCCCTCCCTCTCACACACATGCACTCACCCACAAACCCAGCACACCTCTCACACACGGCAGACCCAGCACACCCCTCTCTCACCCACGACTCTCACACACACCACACACCACTGCCATTTCCATACTCACACACCACACCGCACCACTACACACCCAGCATCTTCACACCTCCCTCCCTTTCTACACCACCGCTACCATCACCATTTACACACAGCTCACTGATTCACAAACACATACACTCACCATGCAACACATACACCACCGCTACCATCACCATTTACACACAGCTCACTGATTCACAAACACATACACTCACCATGCATACACACAACACACCCAGCAGCACAGCACCCTACACACACCATCACCCACGACACACCCAGCAGAGGTATACACGGCAGAACACAACCCACCTCACTGATACACCTTCAGCCACCACCGTATTCATTCACGGTAGCCCCACGGCACACCCAGCAGCACAGCACCCTACACACACCACACACTCACGACACACACACACCCAGCAGCACCACTACACACCCACCAACTTCACCCTCTCTCTCGGTGTGCATGGACGGAGGAGGACATGGTCTGAGCTAACAGTGCATGGACGGAGGAGAACATGATCTGGATCAAAGAAGTGGCAAGAATATTTTCAACATAGGACGAGGAGAAGCTTGAGGAGGAGCTTGAGAAGAAGCCCAAATTCTTGAAGAATGGTGATACTGGTATGGTGAAGATGATTCTCACAAAGCCCATGGTGGTGGAGACTTGTTCAAATGCAAAGACAGAAGACTTATGGACTGTTCTTGAAGAGGAATCTGGTGAACCCGTGAACAACCTGATGACTTCAGGGACAAAGCAAAAGTGTTGATTCATAGTGTAATTAATTAGTTTAGTTAATTAGAATTTTATGTTATATTAATGTTGTAATTAGTTAATTAGTGTAATTAATCAGTTAGTTTAATTAGAATTGAATAATTAATTAGTTTCATTAATTAGAATTTTATAAGTAAGGTCATTAGCATTTTAGTGTAATTAATGAATTAGTATAATTAATTAGCTAGCCAATTGGACTTTTATAATTAATTAATTAGTTTAGTTAATAATTAATTCATTAGTGTAATTAATTAGTTTCAAGTATTAGAATTTTAGTGTAATTAACTAATTAGTATAATTAATTAGTTAATGAATTAGACTTTTATAATTAAGTAATTAGTTTAAGTAGTTAGTTCATTAGAATTTTATAATGCTTTCATTAGTGTAATTAATTAGCGCTAAATTCTAATTTGTAAAATTAGTTAGAGTAATTAATTAATTGTGATGTTGTAGCTAGCATAGTTCATTGATTTGTTTTGTAATAATTAGTTAAGTAATTAGTTAGCTAGTTAGTTCATTCGGACCCTCCTGCGTGAGGGCGCATTAGTTCATTCGGACCCTCCTGCGTGAGGGCGCTTTAGTTCATTCGGACCCTCCTGCGCGAGGGCAAACAAACTTGTAATAAGTGTGCGTGTGTGTGTGCATGTCTTCCAACCCCACGTCTTTCTCCCTTTAATTTACCAGCTTATGATGGTTAGTTTAGAGGCATCATGTTTTATTTAGCATACTCATGTTTGCATCCACTTGTATTGCATGCACCAAGACTCGGTTCATCATCCAATTCGCATTGTCGTTTCAATACTTCTCTGAATATATGCTTTGACCGCATGCGATCAATTCATTTCATATGCCATATTAGTAGCCGAGCCTAGTAAATTGCATATCACATGTGTTGTATAGTTAGGAATCATGCATATTTTCTAATTTTGTTTTGTAGCTTGTTCGCGGGACGTCGGTAAATATGTGAGTTGTTATGCTTTAGCATCCCGCTTGTACATAATTTTCTTATTATGTTTAGCATCCTACCATGAGGCTAATTGCTTAAATGATAAACTGTTTGAATGCCTGTGGATGAAGGCTTGTTGCTTAAATTGAATGATTCAACGAATGTACGTTTTAAGATTCACAAACCTAAGCCCACCTAAGGGTGGCAAATTCAAACCATTTTCGAGAAACAACATTAAATTGAATTGTTCCAATTTGAGCAAACTAGTCTATACCTTGTATTTCACATAATAAATTTTAGGATTTATTAAATAATCAGAATAAGAACATATATTGTACATAAGAATCACATCATAATTAGTAGAGGCCGATCTTTGATCGGGTGAGTGGGGTGCTCATTATTGACCTTCCCCTCTCATACCTAAGTTCCCGAACCAAGACACTTTGGTAACGACGGACTAATGGCCTTTGGCACGAGTCACGGGTTTCCTAAATTTCCCATAAATATTTAGGTGGCGACTCTGAAATCTGGCAAAGCAGTCCATTTTTGGCATTTGATTCAAACATCGATTTTCCAAAAACAATTGCCGGATTTGGACTCTTTTTGTGTTTCCACTGTTTCACATTGCACTTGTGAAATCAGATTCAGAACCAACACAAGTGGAGTCCGAACTGTAAGGGCTATTTCATTCTTCCGAAAGGGAGCGCGAAAAGCCGAGCTACAGTGAGGTACTTGGTCGGATAAATCCCTTTTCCAGTAATTCTTGCAGTTGCGTCTTCAACTCCCGAAGTTCGGCAGGAGCCATATGGTGGGGTGTCAGGGATATTGGTGCAATACCCGCTTGTAACTCGATACAAAAATCTACTTCACAATGTGGCGGTAATCCTGGCAATTCCTCAGGAAAAACGTCAACGTATTCACAAACTACACGCGGAAGATTTGATTCCGATTGGGCTTCTTCATTAATGATCAAACTTGTTAACCATCCAGCAAATTGTCGATGCCACTGCATTTTACGATTTGTCATGCTCAGGGAATCCTCTCTTTCCCCCTTAAATTGGAAACACGTTCCACTAGGTGTGCAAACCATCACCCTCTTGTGGTAGCAATCAATCACTGCTCAGTGGGCGGATAACCAATCCATACCCAAGATTATGTCAAAATCGGACATGTTCATGACCCGAAGGTCACAACTCAAGTGTAACCCTGACACTTCTAATTCACACCCTCGACAGATTACTCCTACCTAATACTTCCTCCCAAGGGTGATGCAACACGTAAAGTAGTTTCTAAAGGTTCACATTTAAGACCTAATGATTTAACACATGATGTTGATATAAAAGAATGTGATGCGCCAGAATCAAATAGAACGTGAACCCAAGAATTATAGAGTACAATGTTACCTCTAATTACTGATGGATCTTCATTATCTTCTTCTTGGAGAGCAAAAACTCTGCCTGTGGCTTTTTGATTACCGGTTGGTCCAACCTTTCGGTTTCCTCTTGACTTGTTCGTCCATGGCCTTTGTCCGCCAATAACTTGAGCATTCGCGCCTGAACCCCCTGCTTGATTTCCCATCCCAGAAAGTTGGGGACATTCCGACTTCTTGTGCCCTAACTGATGACAGTGAAAACATTGGATTTGTGTAATAGGCTTGGTTTGTAAACTTCCTTTCTGGCTTTACTGTTGCGGCTGTTGCGACGATCTGGTGTATTGTGTCCGTACCACATTCCTTTGTTCATTTCTTTTTGGTCCTACAAAGGACTGACCCCTTTCTTCGTTTTCATCATCCAAGTCCTTTTTTAGTCTGCCCACTCTCTTTCTGCATCCAATGCCGTATCCACCACATCAACAAATGTAGGGAGGCGCAAGGGTAACACTTTACCTCTAATAATAGGGTCTAAACCCCGCTCGAATTTTCGTGCTTTCTCTTCCTCATCTGCGACATATCGGGCTGCGTATCGAGCCAGCTCTTCAAACTTGGCCACATACTGAGTCACTGTCATCTCACCCTGTTTCAAAGTTTGAAATTGCTAAATTCGCTCCTGCCTAACTATATTTGGGAAATATTTTCTTAGAAACAATTCTTTGAACTGAGCCCAAGTCATGCTTGTTGTGTCCCGAGAATTTTTCATCAAGGACCACCAATGATCCGCTTCTCTTTCTAGCTGGTAACTTGCCAGGGCGATCTTGTCTGTATGCACAGTAATACCCATGGTATCCAACATCTTTTCTATTTGACGAATCCAACTCTCAGCGACTCTCGGGTCAGGCTCACCTGTGAACACTAGCGATCTTTGCTTTCTAAACTCAGATAACAAATATATCCGCTCATTTGGTTGCATTCTTCTAAGCCTTCCTAACTCTTCAAGAATCTGGTTTCCGACTGGTCTTGGTAACTCCTCAACAGGTATAGGTCCACCACGATTAATGCCTTGATTGCGAGCTGGACGTCCTCGTCGGTGTCTTACTTGATCATTTGCTTCCACATTGTCCGCCATCTGCCAAGTTTGTGGGTAATATAAGCTTAGGGTTGTTGTGAAGGCGAGGAGGTGTTCAATAAATAGGCTAATTTAATGTGGTCCGAGGTGTAATTAATTTATTTTTTATCTAAATGGATGATGCAATTAAACCAAGCAAAATAAAATAAAATAACATACAATACACTAGAATAACCAACTAGATATTTTATATATACGTATATAACTTCTTCTTACAAAAGGTTACACTATCTAGGTTAGCGTGTAGCGTGTATACACCAAAACAAAACACGCTTCAACCACACAAAGCATTATTTACAAAGGTACACAAAAAGGTTCGTCCTACGACAACTACAGCCCTAAGTCAAACGATTCCTCTAGGTCTTCTTCAGGATCTTCCTCGGGATCCTTTGGTGGTAAAGGAGCATATGCCGGGGAGGCTGGAAACTGCTGAGCTGGTGTAGGAGAGTACTCTGATGACACCTCTATAGGGAATGCAAGGGAAGCTCCGGAAAGTACTGAGACAAAAGGAACCTCTAACTCAGGATGATGAGAGCCACAACTCTCGGGTCCAACGCGACGCATCACTGGACGCGGATCCTCAGCCAATACCTCTTGCCTAAGCTCAGCAAAAGTCTGACCATTGCTCTATCTGTTAGAGCGAACCTAAGCTCTCGGTATTTGCACTGGAGGCGTCAGCGTACCAACGCTCGTCTTGCTTGCGTGGTGTAGTATGAAAAATCCTCATCTGTTTTCCGAATAGCTTTCTTTATCACGCTCTTCGCTCCTAATTGACACCGTCGGTTAAGTCTTTGTGGACTAACAGCTACTGCCCGTCTATTTTGAAAACGAAAAACTCCCCAATCATCAACGTTTTCTGACGTAGAATCCATCCTGCGGTAGGTAAACAATTTTTTTTTTAGTCCACCTTTAATATGATATAGTATAATGTTAACAGAATATAGTAATGTGAAAGGCAAGGATATCTAAAATCACAAGTCAACACGCGTGGGTTAAGGGTTGAACCTAGGGCTCTGATACCAATTTGTCACGCCCCAAAATTTCAAACCGCAAGAGAAATATATAAAGTACAACTCAAACGAAAGAGATAACCACAATATTTTAATATACACATATAAGTAGAGTTATAACATAGATAACTGATTTGAGTTCCACTAGAGGTTTACAAAACACTGTCAAACCAAAAGTTAAAATGAGAGAGAAAACAAAAACAAACTACTAGTCCAAATTTTTCAAGTGAACCACGGCTCTAAAACTTCATCTTGATTGTCTTCGGGATAACCTTCCCCGTCGTAAGCTGCTTCTTCACCTGGCATGACACGCCATGAACTTGGAACGCCTAGTAAAAACACACACACCCCTATATCTTCTATCAATCAATCAACCATACACAAAACAAATCAGGTAACATAACATACTTACATTAAGGTTTTATGAATTAGTAGTTAAATTAGGCATCTAGAACCCCCCAAAGAGATCCTTCTACCCAACCACAAGATTAAACACCGGACTACTCAGAACTCCCCCTTTTGCTGCTTTGCAGACCTTACCACCCATGCCCACCTCCCGGTTATTTACCGGTCAGCGACATCGATGGACCTCAAAAGGGACGGCCAAACAAGTGGGCTCGCTTACACCCTAAATCGTGCCTAGGGCTCGCTTACACCCTGTACATACCATACCAAAGGGCTCGCTTACACCCTGAAACCACCGCATAGAGTCTGAATACGTCCGTGTCAACCTAGGAGCTCGCTCAAAATGCTTACACAAGACTTAATGTCACGACCCAAACCCGGCCCTATGGGTTTAGCACCGTAACCGGCCAGTAATCCGTGATTACCGAAGGCCTGCTTAACAATAACACAGTATAACAGAGTTCAGGGCCTGGCGGAAGCCAATACAGTAAATAAACTAGTGTCCATTGAGCTGTTGAAAACCTGTATGCCAAAAACATTTTTATGCATTCATACAGTTCAAACAGTACGGTCTATATACAGTCAGATACAACATTCAGTACGGGGGCTTAACCCTCGATAACAGTACAGTAAAACAGTAAACAGTCTATACAATCCGTTGGGTCAACACAAAACAGTGAGGAGACCGATGGGAAAACTTAAAACAAAATCCCAAGGCCATCACACGGCAACACGGAACCTCACGGTGAGGCACATAGGCTGGTGACACAACTGGGGACCAACCCACGCTCCTAGCTCTGGTCTGGCTGCTGAGAACCTACATATATATATAAACAGTGAGCTAAAGCCCAGTGAATAACATAAAGCATAAAGAGGTTAAGAATGAAATGTCCCTACAGTAATGAAAACAGTTCATTTAAACAATATTTCAGTCTTTCAGTCATATGTGGTACATCCATTAGCATAGCAATACAGTAGGTCAAAAGACCGAACAGTAATGATGGCCAGTCATTCATAAACAGTATGGTTCCACGGGGAAACCGACAGAGATCTCTGTAACAGTACAATCAGTAACAGTAGGTGCTAAGGATGCCACAATACAGTTCAGAAATAAAGGACATACATTCATTCAGTAAATAATTACATTTCAGTAAACAGTTCAGTTGATAATCAGATAACCATTTTTGAACATATCTTTATACAACTGTTACTCACAGAGATTGGGCTAATAGCAGCTAGAGCGCGTCCCCGAGAGCCAACCCTAAACAGTTGACAAATAGAACACACACTAAGTTCACAGTCGGAAGGGTGATAATTAAATCCCTAAATTTCCTCGGTGTGGTTCTATGTCTAAATCCTCATTAAGATGTCTTAAACTAGGCCTAAGAATGCCTAGGATGCGATGAGGATGCAAAAATACAATCGGAAGGCATTTTTCAAAAGTTGCTGAAAATAGGCGCTTCGCTCGAGCGAGCCTTCCTTCGCTCGAGCGAGCTTCCAAAATCAAAGGCTTCGCTCGAGCGAACAATCCTTCGCTCGAGCGACCTGATGAACAGTAAAAGTACTGGATGCTTGATTTTTACGCGCGATACCACGCTCGATGCTCGCTCGAGCGGAGCCCTGAATAAAGGTGCTCGCTCGAGCGAGGAATCCTTCGCTCGAGCGAAGAAGCCAAATCTGGAAATTTCCAGATTTGCCTTCCAAGCTCAAACCAAGCATTCACAACTCAAATCTCGACCTCTTGGGCCCAAATTCTGGAAAATACATCCACATTCAATATACAACAAGTTTCAAAAGCCAATTTACACATGCAAGGGCCAAGGGTTGGTCAATTAAAGCCATTTTTTTCAAACCCATTTCAAGAACATTTTGTAAACATGCAATGCATGAGCTTTAAACCAAATTCAATCTTCAAATCTTGCTCTATAGAGCTCAATAGTTGGAAAACCAATGAAAAACATGGTCTTTGATAAAAACATGAGCATGCATGAACATTTCATCATGGATCAACTTCAAAATGCACCAATCCAAGCATGCATGCATCCATGGAGTTCCAATTCAACATTTATGAACTAAATCATGACTTACTTCCCTATAATCATGATACATGCAAGATGGAACTTAAAAACAACAAGAAGATGATGATTTCACTTACCTAAGCTCAATTTCAAGGTAAGGAAGTTAGATTATGCCAATTTACACTTTAATTCTCTCAAATTCCAAGCATGCAAGATGAAATCCTCCAATCTCCTATTCTCTCTCTCTAATTTCGGTGTAGGCAGGAATAGAGCTGGTGAAATGTTGTTTTAACTAAATGTATAAGGCTCAACAAGATTAGACAAAGGTCCACTCTATGGCAAGTGGTAATTACGTCAAACTCTTTAATTGGATTTAATTAATCTAATTTAATCGTTCCTAAACAATTTTCAGATAAATATACCATTAAATCACAAATATTCTCGTGATTACAAAACACTAAACGGTTTCTAAATCGGCCGCCGATAAGGCCTTCAATTAGCAGTTAAACATATAAATTTAAACAGATAATCAATCAATCAAACAGATGCAATATGCAATATAACAAATAAACTCATTCAACTTCAGCTTCAATTTCAATCAGTCCATTCAGTACTTCAGTTAATTCGATATCAGTCATTAGCGGTCCAGTTGAGCAATAATCAGTATATAATTCAGTGGTTATACGGTAATCGGTACGAGGGTTGTTACACTTAACTCATTTGGTATTAATCCCATCATAATTCATGCGTATAAAATTGTTCTAAAACACTAAGATGAACATCACCCATTGCCAACCCCTTATCATTTCTCATTTGTTAGATCTTTTGCTAAGTAAGTTAGTCACATTCGGTAATTCGGTCATATAAAAGAGTATGAGAAAAACATACGAGAGGAAATATAGTCCATGATCATCATACATAAGTATAGTAAGGCAAGAAAACAACATTAGAAATGCTTTGAAACATTTAGGGACAAACAACATAATAGAACACCATTTCCAGCACTGTTCGGTTCTGCAGGGCTAACAAGAACGCTTTGGTAAAAATACTTCTAGGTCAAATTAGGGGCTGAAATTGCACAGAAACAGTATTCAATCTGTCTAGTTTCAGTTCCAATTTTCAGAAGTTGCACAGCCCCCCTCCAAATTCATCTACAAACTATATTCGAAAACCTGTCCAGATTTGTCACCCTTGGGAAAACTAGCTTTTCTCTCAATCTACCCGATGGTTTTCACTCAAATAAACCTGTTGGAACGAGGACTTAGAGTTCTAAATTTTGACAGAAGATCCAACACGAGATGATTTTTCTAAAATTTTATAAAATTGCTAAAAGTGGACTATTTTTCAGAGACTCAGGACCATATTTTTCAACAAATTATCCAAGCCCTAAAAACACACAATTAGGAGCTAATAAAATTATCACAAGCTCTAAACACACAAAATATCCTACAATAATTTCAGATTTGAGAATTAGATAGATTTGATATTTCTTTTAAATTAGAGAAGTTGCAGCAGTGCCTAATTTCACAAATTTGCAAGACAGTGACACTATATCATACCCACACCTTCACACACACCAAAAACCCTATTTACCATTAATTTGTAACACAAGAGGCATACTAGACAATAGAATGAGATGATGAAAGGATTGGAGAAAATAAGGGAGAGGTATGTTCTTACCTCCACCTTCTTGAACCACCTTTGATTCCTTCTTTTTCTCTTCTTGTTTTTCTTACTTCTCTACTTCTCTTAAGCCAACTCTCCCTCTCTCACCCTCTTCTTGGGCTGTTGAAAAACGTGGGAGTGGATTTGGGACAAACTCTCAATTTATAGAGTATAAGGGTAGCTTAATGACTAAGGGAACTAAATATCTAGATATTTGTTTTTTTATTTTATTTATATTTTTTGTTTGTTGTTATCCAACCAACTTTTCCACCAACATATTATATATATATATATATTTAAACTATGTATATATTCAAATAAACAATAGTATTCTATTCAAATAAATAATAAATGAAAGAACAACAAAAACAAAAACAAAAAATAAAAATAAAAATAAAATGTGTGAATTAATTTAGAAATTATGAGGTAAAATAAATAAAACCAAGTTTCAGGATAGTTCCAATCATAAAGTGGTGTTCTATGATTTAATTATGGTAACACACGGAGAAATTATTCTTTACTTGGGCCCTTACGCAGACTTTTACGGAACTAGGGCTAAAATGCTATTAACCTAAGGCTCAGAGTTTCAAGTGTTATTACAAAAAATTAGGGTCTCTACACTAGTCAAGAGCAAACTCTCCTCTGATCATCTATCCGACCTGCAGGAGACCTTCGGCACCCTACGAAAGTATCAAATGAAGCTCAATTCGGAGAAATGCACCTTCGGCGTAGGATCTGGGAAGTTCTTGGGTTTCATGGTCAATCAGCGTGGTATCGAGGCCAACCCCGAAAAGATCAAGGCCCTGATAGAAATGCAGTCACCCAGAACGGTTAAGGAGGTTCAAAGGCTTACTGGCAGAGTTGCCGCCCTCAACCGCTTCATTTCTCGCGCAACGGACAAGTGCCTTCCCTTTTTTAAAGTTCTTCGTCAGACTTTCGAGTGGACGACCGAATCCGAAGAGGCTTTCCAGCATTTGAAGCAGTGCATGGCCAACCCCCCCTTACTCTCTCAGGCGCTCATGGGTGAGCCCCTTTTTCTCTACTTAGTCGTGTCAAGCACCTCAGTCAGTGCGGCCCTCATCAGGGAGGACGGCTCAGTACAGCGCCCAGTTTATTACATTAGCTGGGCTCTCAGGGGAGCAGAATAGAACTACCCATTGCTGGAAAAAATGGCCTTGGCCTTGGTCACCGCCTCAAGACGACTCCGACCTTATTTCCAAGCCCACTCCGTAGTGGTCCTCACTGACCAACCTTTGAAGAAGATAATGTAACAACCGAAGTTGTCCGGCAGACTTATGCAATGGTCAGTCGAGCTCAGCCAATTTGACATCTCTTACCGACCTCGAACAGTGATCAAAGGGCAAGTTTTCACCGATTTTATCCTGGAATTCACTAATCCCACTCCAGCCACGACCCCACCGCCCAAGCAATTCAACACTGAGGCAGAAGATCCCTACTCTTGGACCCTCAATGTTGATGGGTCATCCTGCAAAGAAGCAGTGGGGCTGGTCTTATCCTCACCCCCGCCCCCGAGGGTGGTTACTTCAAGTGTGTGCTCTCCGCTTCTGTTTTGACGCAAGCAATAATGAGCTGAGTATGAGGCCTTGATAGCAGGTCTTCGTCTAGCCAAAGACATTGGTGTGAGCCATATCCGAGTGTTCAGTGATTCCCAATTGATCGTCGGACAAATCACGGGGGAATTCGATGCCAAGGACGACACCATGTGGGCCTATAGGGATATTGCCCTCCCCCTTGTTCGCCTTTTCAACACCTTCCACATCAAACACATCCCTTGGTCAGAAAACTCCAAGGCAGATGAAATGGCGCAACTGGCCTCAGCTAACCAGCCCGACCTCAGCTACGGAGTTCGCCTTGAATACCTGACTCACCCGGCCACTTCGCCAACACAGCTGGAGGTCCACTTCCTCCAAAATAAACCTATCCCATGGGCAACGGACATCCTTCTATTCTTGACAAATAGGGGGTTACCAGAAGACAAGCAGCAGGCCGCCAAAGTAAGAGCCTGATCGTTCAATTGCGTCCTCATCAACGGCCTCCTGTACAAACGAGAATTTTCAAGCCCATACCTCAGGTGCCTCAGCCCTTCCCAAGCGACCTATGTGATGAGGGAAGTTCACAAGGGTGTATGTGGTAACCATTCGGTGCCAGGTCGTTGGCCCATAAAATACTCTGCACCGGTTACTTCTGGCCTACTCTCAACCAAGACGCCACTGAGTTTGTGTTTAAGTGCGACAAGTGTCAGCGCTTCGCCAACATCCCTCATGCTCCGCCGACAGAACTGATTACGCTCAGCAGTTCATACCCCTTCGCCAAGTGGGGCATAGACTTAGTCGATCCATTGCCCACTGGTAGGGGCCAAACCAAGTTCGCTGTGGTCGCCATTGATTACTTCACTAAATGGGTGGAGGCGGAACCCCTCGCCACAATCACCGAACGTAACACAACCAGATTCATCTGGCAGTCGATTGTATGTCGATTTGGAATCCCCCAAGCCATCGTCTCAAACAATGGCAAGCAATTCAACAATGCCAAGTTCAGGAAATTTTGTGCAGAGCTCCACATTTAGCCGTGCTTCTCTTCCCCAGGCCATCCCCAAGCCAATGAGCAAGTCAAGTCACCAACCGGCCTCTCTTGAAGATCATCAAAACCAAATTAGAAGCCGCCAAGGGACTCTGGGCTGAGGAACTGCCAAACGTACTCTGGGCCTATCGCACTACCGCTTGAACCCCTACTGGGGAGACCCCCTTTCGCTTAACATACGGCGCTGAGGCGGTCATTCCAGTTGAGATTGGCCTGCCAACCTCGAGGGTGTTGCACCCAGATTCAGAGCTCACTGAAGACTTGCGTCAGGCTGACTTAGACTTGATTGAAGAGCTCCGAGAGACAGCTGCTGTCAGACGAGCCTTATATCAACAAAAAATGAGGACACACTACAACCGCAAGGTTTGACCGAGGGAGTTTGCAGTCGGGGACCTAGTCTTGCGCGAGGCAACTCTCGCCACCAAAAATCCATCCGAGGGCAAGCTCGCCGCCAAATGGGAAGGGCCTTACGTCGTTAAAGCCAGACCTCGCCCAAGCACTTACCGACTCCAAGATATGGAAGGTCGAGCACTTGAAGCATTATTTCCAGTAAAGTGCCATGTCCTATTTTTGTATTAATCATTCGCTGTATGTTCTTGTTGACCATCTACACATTTGGTTATTTTTGTCCTCTTTAGACTTAGTGTAAATTTGTGATCGATAGGCTATGCCGTAAATGACAATGATTTTATGTCTCCATTATCTGCGTTTTGTTTCAATAAACGACTGGTTAGGCTGAGTTATTTAAAGCCTCAGCCAGACTGAGCACGAAGGGCTCAACCAGACTGAGTTATTTAAAGCCTCAGCCACATTGAGCATGGAGAGCCCAGCCAGACTGAGTTATTTAAAGCCTCAGCCAGACTGAGCACGGAGGGCTCAGCCAGACTGAGTTATTTAAAGCCTCAGCCAGACTGAGCAAGAAGGGCTCAACCAGACTGAGTTAATTAAAGCCTCAGCCAAATTGAGCACGAAGGGCTCATCCAGACTGAGTTAATTAAAGCCTCAGCCAGACTGAGTTCGGCCGGTCCATTTTCGTAACTTCATGTTACAACGTGGTGGCCATATTTAGTTAAAACCCAGGTCCATACTGCGACATCTTTTAACATTCTTTACAGTTTTAACTTCACATTTTTAATTCATTTAAAACCCAGGTCCATAGCCGTCCAAGCCAATCTGTCATTTCTAACACTTTCAACATTTTTAGGCATTCATCTTTTTAACGTTTTTTGCATTATGGTTTTCTCACAAGTTAGCATGGCTACCCATTTTTAAACTTTTTACATCACAGTCTACTAGCAAGTTTCACAATTCATGTACAAGTCCTAATTTTACAACCATTTTTCATTAAATTATGCTCTCCCATTTTTATTACCTTCAAATTTATAACTCAGAAAAAATAACGACAACAGTGCAAGGAAAAACTTGTTGTTTTATTTACAAACTTACAGTTACACACCATTCATTATAGAAATTACACATAACAAAAATAAACAAAACACACCAACAAAAATCTTTACATAAATCAATCTCCCTCACTAGAGGCCAGGTCTTCCTCCTCAACCCCCTCGTCCAAGGGGGTCTGGGCAACGTCGTCTTCGTCTATCTTTACACTGCTGAAGTCTAAGTCTGGGAACAGCTCTTTCGTTTTACGTTTAAAGGTCTTCCAGCCGCTGTCCCAGAACTCAACCATCTCATGCTTGTAGAAGTCCGACCGCTGGAAGCTTTGGATCACTTCCCC
>JAPPVO010007821.1:0-20860 GCA_030407325.1 Camellia japonica
GTAAAGACGACGATGGTGATTGGTGCAGAGGAGGAGGCATAGGCCTAGCACCAGCGAAGAATATACAACAATGGAAAATTGGATGTCTGTGTCCTGTAATTTCCAGGATCAACGTCGACATTGTCGATGTCGATTATTCGTTTTTTGTCGTCGTCTTCTGTATATTTGCTGTAACAAAAAGGTATCGAGAGAGAGAGAGAGGCGTACGCGTACCAAACAAGTTCTCTGTTTTGGAATCTTCGGAATGAGAGTGTTGGCGCCAGTTTTTGATTCGCGATTGCGGCTGTCTATAACGGTATAACCAACTCTGCTACGATTTTTTTTTTCTTCAGAAAACTACTCAAAAACACCTCAAAAAATATGAGATATTTGCTCTAAGGAAAATGAGTTGGACGCCTCAAGGAGGCACCCATTGATCCCCTTTCGGTCTGATTGGCTAATTTTTTTTTTTTTTTTTTTTTTTTCTTTTTCTTCCGATCGCCACCCGTTACGTGTGTGTGGGGTGGTGATTGGAGGGATTTCAATTACTTCCCTTTTAAAATAGTATAACTTATTAGAATGGGTGGATATTTTTTTTTTATTAGTAAAAGGTCCATCTTTGTGAAATAGTTTGATAAATTTTTTTTTTGTTCATTTTAAATAATATTTTGTTTTTGATTTTACCTTTTAATTTATCTATTGATTTTTTGACTATTTGTTCAAAAATTGTCTATATGTTCAAATTCTTTCCTCTCTGTTTAATTTTTTTTATTTGTTCAGTTATCTGTTCAATTTTTTACCTATCTGTTTAATTTTTTTAATCTTTTTAATTTAAATTTCTCTTATCTATTTAAATATTTGTCGATATAAAAATTTATCTGTCAAAATTATATTTAATTTTTTTTGTTCCCTTGTCTATTCAAATATCTGACCAAATTTTATTATCTGTTGCAATTTGCTTCTTCATCATCATCAGCAACAACAACAACAACAACAACAACAACAACAACAACAACAACAATAATAATAATAATAATCAGCAACTAAAAATAAAAAAATAAAGATCTTATATGAGATCTCTACATATCCAAATCTATCACAACACAACAACAACAATAATAGTAATCAACAACAACAATAACTTAAAAAAAAAAAAAAAAAAAAGTAGAGAATGACTTCCATCTGTGACTCGGATCTATGGTTTCATGTCTTTCTTTGCAAACTTGCAGATGTACGTGTATTATTCGAAGCTGTAGTAACGGAGCTTCAATGCGGACCCAAACTTGTAGATATATATATATATATATAGAGAGAGAGAGAGAGAGAGAGAGAGAGGAGAGAGGGAGAGAAGGATGTTAGGGTTTTGGACTGACATCAGGGGAGGAGATCGGATTTGAGGCGGCGGAGGACAGCGGTAGGCAACAATATCTGAGGCGGAGCTCAGATCTGCAGATCTGAGTCGTCATTATCATCACACAGAGAGGGGGGGGGGGGAGAGAGAGAGAGAGAGAGAGAGAGAGAGAGAGAGAAGACGGAGGAGGTCTCGATTGGCGACGGAGTTGAGGAACTCTGTTGCGACAAACGGTGGCGCGGTCGGAGCTCTGATGCGACAGAGGTCTCGATCGGCGACGGAGATGAGTAGCTCTGGTGCGATGAGAGACGGCGCGATCAAAGCTCTGGTGCAACAAGCTTGAGAGAGAAGATGGGGAAAGGGGGCAGGGGGGATGGCGTCGGCGGGACAATGGTGTTGGGGTGGAGGACGGTGGTGGTGGTGGTGGTGGTGTCGTCGGAAATGAGAGAGAAAGAGAGAGAGATTTCGTGGGTTTAATTTGGGGTTCATCACGTATATATATTTGATAGTTTAGAAATTTATGTTTATTGATAAAATATTTTAAAATATTTATTTTTATAAATAAAATATTTTAAAATATAAATATTTAGATAAAGAAAATTTAAATTTGAACTTGTGAACGCCCAAAATAAATTGATGTGTGGCTGGCTTTCATTTTACATATAGACGACAACAAAGGGTTTAATTTGTTATTCACCAAATAAAATAAAATAAAAAAGTTTAATTTGAACTATAGAAGAATTTTAAGATATATCTACCATATGTTGTAATTACAATATTTGCCTTGGTTTTTTTTTTTTTTGATTATAACTTATTGTGGTATTAATATGACTCTTGTAGTATTAGTTATGACTTATTATGATATTATTTTAATTTCGATATAAAATCTTTAATTATACATGATATTTGATGATAATTTTTTTTATGTAATTATAAATGAAAATAATTAATTATAATACTTGTGGTAAGTAAAATTACAAATATATGATAGCATTATCTGAACTATATGATCATTTCTAAAAAAATTTCACAGAAATTTCAAGTCCAAATCCGTTCTTACTTACATGCTGGTCTAGCATTTAGAGATGGTAATCGGAACCCAGCTCGATGGGGACCCGATCCCCCGACCCGAATTAAGTGGTTATTTCTCGAAAAATACCCCCGACGGGCCGGGGGTGGTATTAAAAATTAAATCCCCGATGATATTCAGGCCGGGGACGGGGATACATGTTTCAGCCCCGGACCCAGCCCGACCTCGCCCCCGCCCCCGATCCCGATCCCGATCCCCGCCCCGTTTGCTCCGATGTAAAATTACTATTTTGCCCCTGTTTATATATATAACATATGTGTGTAGGGTTTGGTTAAACCAAACCTGAGCGGAGCCTCTATCTTCCTCTCTCTCTTTCTCTCTCTTTCTCTCTCTCACTCTCGCACCTCTCTTCCTCAGCGCCACTTCCATTATCCGCGACGCCGATCGTCTTCCTCCGTCGTCGCAGTCACAGTTACCCATCGTCCTCCTCCGTTGCCGCAGTTACAGTCATTGATCGTCCTCCTCTCCTCTGTCATCCATCATTCTCTCCTCCATCGTCCATTGCCTCCGTCCACGACACAGATACAAATATCTCAGTTTTTTTTGAAACAGATTTTGTGTATGTATGTGTACAGATTTTTTGTTGTGTTGTTGAAACAGATTTTTTTGTATGTGTATGTATGTATACGGATTTTTTTGTATGTGTATGTTTGTATACAGATCTTGTGTTGTTGAAACAGAATCCTTATTTATTTATTTATTTATTTTGAACGAAAACAGATCTGTTGTTGAAACAGATCTGTTTGTGTGTATGTGTTGATGTTGTACGATGTTGTTGATGGTGCTGTTGTTGAACAAAGCAGATTTGGGTCGGGGAAACCTGATCCCCGTTAGGGGACGGGGATGGGGACGGTGATAGGGTCCCTGTCGGGGATAGGGCCGAGGACGGGGAGATTTTCACAATCAGGGATCGGGGACGGGAAGTGTAATCCCCGGCCTCACTCCACCCCGCCCCGTTGCCATTCCTACTAACATTGGTCAAGAACAATATATGGTGGGTCAGTTTGATAAAGCTATAGGGTTGTTTTTAAGAATTATAAAATGATAAAATATTTATAATTTTAATACAATATTTATATATGTTTTAAGGGTTTGACTTTTTTCAAGTTGGGATCTTAGCTTGAGAGAGTGTTTAGACTTAGTAAATCTATTTTGAAATCAATTATGATGATTTGAACTTTTCACTTTTTTAGACTCATTGAGTAGAATATTCATGTAAAAAATTAATATGATTGGATATCAGTAACTATATATATAAATAATATTTGTTTTAAAAAAATGAATAACAAATATAATTTCAAGAATAATTATCTATTTTTTTGTAAAGATGAAGTATTCGACGAGATCTACATATTAAATGGTTCAGATTATTCGAAGTGCTTTAAATTTCTCCATAGGGTAAATTACAAACAAATGGGTCAGTTCGGCTCGATTTTTCCGGCCATCGGCATCCGAACTGACGATTTTGGTTTAGAGAATATTTCATCCAATTTCGATTGACCAACATTTCGAAACTGTTTACTTCTGGTGGTAGAGACTTCGGTCGGGCTTCAGTTGATGATGTAATGAAGTTATATAGGGGCTGTTTGGTAGCACCTAAAAGCAGCTGCTTTTAGCTTAAATTAAGTCATTTTGGTGTGTTTGGTAAAACTTAAAGGGATAGATTATAGCTTTTATTAAGCTATTTTCAACTTAAATTTCTAAGCACCTTAGGGGGTGCTTCTTGATTCAGCTTATACGAGAAGCTGAAATGGGAGATGTAAAATGACTTAAATGCCTTTCCTAATTGATGCTAATTACAAGTTTGCCATGTATATAAACCATTTCTCACTCATTCTTCCTCTCTCACACCAACGAGAGAGGCGATTTCCGGCCAGCTAGGGCGATTTCCGACGAGCATTCCAGCGATTGAGCTCTGTCTCTTCTCTCTCTCTTTCTCTCCCCTTCTCTCTTTCTCTCTCTGTCTCTCTCTCTCTCTCTCTTCTCTCTCTCTCTCTCTGTCTCGCTCTTGTTCTCCAATTGCTCTCCATCGCGATTTCAACCATCTCGATCGACAGCGTGAACCCGTCTGTCTCCCTCTTTGCGATCGACGCCGACGATGAGATGAGAAGGAGGAGATCTGAACCATCGCGATTTGGACCATTGCGATCTGAACCATCACGATCGATGCCGGCAGTGAGATGAGGAGGAGGAGGAGGAGAAGAAGGGGCTGCCGGCGGGATGAACCATCGGGATTTGAACCCTAGCTCTCTCTCGCTCTTTCTGTGGATCTGAATGAAACCCTAGCGCCGGTTCCTCCCGCCGGAGCTAGGGTTTTCATTATTTATTATTATTATTTTTTTTTGTTGAGCTTTTTTAGTGTTTTTTTAATAAAAAAAATAAAATAATTAATGAATAAAAAATAATAATTGATGCTAATTAATTGAGACTAATTAATTTAAAATGAAAAAAATGAAAAAATTTTATATTAATTGATACTATTAATAAGAATATTGATGAATATATGTAATTGATGGAAAAATTAAAAATAATTGATAATATTAATATATGTAATTTATGTAATAATTGATGAAAAAAAAATAATATTGATGAATATATGTAATTTATATTAATTGATAATATTAATTGATGGAAAAATTGATACATTAATATAAATTGATGAATATATGTAAATTGAAATATTACTAAAAATAATTAAAATGATACATTAATATAAATTGATGACTATATGTAAATTGATAAATTAATATAAATTGTTACATTAATATAAAGAATAATAATGCTACATTAATATAAAGAAAAAATGAAATATTACTAAAAATAATTAAAGTGAATAATAATAATAATAATAATAATAAATTTGAAAAATTGATACATTAATATAAATTGATAAATTGATGAATATATGAAAATAATATGTAATGAAATTACAACATTAATATAAATTGGAACATGAATATTAATTTTAATGAATTAATATATTAAAAAAATTAACAAAGAAAGAAGAGAAGAAGAAAAAAAATTAAAAAAGAAAAGAAAATACGGTGAAAAAGAAAAGAAAAGAAAAGAAAATAAAATGAAAATGAAAATGAAAAAAAATGTATTATAAATGAAATCACAAATTTTATATCCTATAAGGGCAAAAATGACAATTATACAGCAAAAAGCTATTTTACAGCTTATTTACCAAACACTATTCTGTTTCTTAAATCCATAATCTCACAGCTGCACCAAACAGGTTACCAGCTTATGTTCGCAGCTGTAAGTTATAATCTGTTAAGTTATAATCTATAATCACTTTCCCACAGCTCTACCAAACGGGGCCATAGTCATCTTCAACAAAATAAATATGAAAAAAGAGAAAGATAGAGGGTTTAAGTAACGAAAGGGAGAACGGTGAGGGATCGGATGGGGGAGATCTGAGGGGTTTCAAAGAATGAATGAGATGCATAGATCTTAGCGACATCACCGTTGTTATCACCATGATCTCAACCTCATCGAAATCATGTCATCATTTTTGCTATGATTTTCCACCATTACCGTGTGTCCACAATCTCAGAAAGAACAGACGTCGCGCTAGATCATTGTGAGATATTGATAGTGAAATTGTAAAGGAAATGAGAGACTTGTGATTGTAACGAAACTGATGCGAGAGAGAGAGAGAGGGGTAGGCGAGAGTAATTAGAGAGAGAAGAAATGAGAGAAAGAGAGGTTTGAGAGAAAAATAGTGTAATGAAAGAGAAGATGAAAGGGTGGACGTCGTGTCATGTTGGATCGTGTTCGTGTTGAGTCATCTTGAGTTCGTGTCAAAATTATCTTAATACTAATCCGATCTATTTATTATTTCGTGTTATCGTGTCGTGTCATTTTCAGTCCGTGTCCAGTTCATGTTGTATTAACGTGTCATGTCAAAAATTTCACTATTAACTAAAATTATCAAATATATGAACAGAATTTGAAAATTTATTCACAAGTTAAATTTAATGAAACTAATCTCTATTAAATGAAATTATGTATAAAAATATTTAATTTTAGCTTAATTTTATTTTCTTAATTTATAAAAATTATATTTTATTATTATATTTTTTAGTAGCTTAATTCAAATAATAGACAAAAAATACATTATGTTTAATTAAAAGTAAAAACAAAACCTATATTAAACTTAAAATCGTGTTTTACATACTTTTTAATAAATTTGATGTAATTATGTTAGATTAAAAAATGTCATGATACTTTTTAATAGAAATAATATTAAAATGTATAATTAATTCTTTATTATACGGGTTATTCATGTCAATTTTGTATCATATGTAGATTTGACACTAATTCGACCTATTTAATATTCGTGTTATCGAGTTGTGTCATATACGAGTTCGTGTTAGAAAATGATCAATCATAACTTGTTAATTTTGTGTATGGTTCGAATCGTATTATGGTAGCATATCGTAAATTCTCACCCCAAAAGAGGGAGATCAGAGAATGGGTGTGATTGGGAAAGGTCAAACCACTTTCTTGTTGGGAAGGCAAAACTTTATAGTAATATTATAAATTTAAGCTTAACTATTTTAAAATTATTTAAAATTATTATTGTAGGTGTTGATTTTTGACCACACAATCAAACGAGAAACTCAGTTAGAGAGCACCGACAGAATAGATTAAGCCCAACAACCTGCACAAGAATATGAGAATCCGGCGATGGTTTATCCATCTGGGGGCACTCCGATGATCAAGTTAGTAATCAATATCTCTCAAAGATAGCAAATTGTGCTTAAACTTATAAAAAAGAACTTACCTCAGACCCACGAGGGTGCCTTGCTTTTATAACCAGCAGTGATCTGATCCCTTTAGAAGCCTCACTTCAATGGACTCAGGCTCAATGCTCATTCTAGACCCTCATCTAGATAGAAATAAACTCTTCTTGAGCCTTATCTTTATCCAGACTGAGATCCTCCCCTGTTATAGGACACTCATCCCTTATCTGCTTATCCCAGATTTCGGCATCTCCGCAGATAACCTCGGCCTAGCCGAGATTATCTCGACAGCGTGACCAAGCCACGTGGTACCTCGGCTGACACTTTGGCATCACCTTAGCCACGTGTTGTCATTTGCAAAATACTTCCCCACAACTGCCCCCTAGGTTCTATTACCTCAGCAACCTGAGGTGATGGAACCTACACCATTTGACAATATAGCATGTTGGCTAAAATTCACTCTTCTCTTCGACCGAGATCATGACTCATTGGCTTCATATATCCAGGACTCAACTGTCTACTTTACTAAGGATCATGACTCGTCGGCTTCAACCAAGAATCAATTTCTTTGAGTCTCTTAACTGAAACCGCCTCTCTGTTCGAGGTCATGGTCTCATTATTTCAAGAATTTCAAGAGTTCTAACTGTGCATAAGCTGTCATGCATAGTCTCCTCAACCGTTTCCTCCACGTGTCCCTTTCTTATTGGGTCGTACCTGACACGCGCTAGCGACCGCGTCATTTCTATTCGCGCCACCTGACAGGCACGTCGTTCAAGGCACTTTATTACATTTTGCTACCTTTTCAATTTTAACAAAACTCTCTCTCTCTCTCTCTCTCTCTCTCTCTCTCTCTCTCTCTTCGTCTTCTCATTTTGTAAAGTTGATTTCCTTCTTTGTCTCAAACTTTCTCTCTCTATGAAAACCACCATTTTCATACATTCGAAGCTTTTTGCAACCGTGCTTCGTTCCATACCTCCGGCGAAGCATTCATGTCTGTCTGATTTCGGCGAACCTTACTTCCGCGTCCTTGTTTTCGGCCCCATTTGGTAAGTTCTTAATTTTTTCCCTTTGTTATATGCTTCATATCGCATCTGTTGTTGTGAGACTTGCACCTGTATAACTGTACTCTGTTTTTTCTTCATTCATTCCCTAATTTTCGATTGCCATTTTTCATATTGCAAATCAATTTCTTGAATTTGTTCTGTGCTTCGAAGTTCATTACTGTGTTTTTGGAGTGTCGACTGTATTGCTTGTAGTTATTGCACATTGCCTTGCACACACTCACTTAGTGTTCTGCGGATGTTCTTGGATTATGATTTCTTACCACTGTGTTTTGTCATGCTGTTGTTTTCCTGGATTCTGAATCATGTTTCTTTCTGTTTTCTTGGTGCATTTTCCAGATTCTTGCCTTCAATTCTTGTTTCTGTAGACCTAGGCTTGAGATTTGCTTTAGAACCCTATTCTTTAGGAAAACCGAAATAGAAACACTATCTAGGCTACCAAAAACCCTTTTCGAGTTGTTTAGCTGAGATCTCTGAACCCTTGCCAAGTAGGAATGGCAACGGGGCGGGGCGGGGCGGGGCTGGGGATTACCCTCCCCGTCCCCGATTCCCGATTGAGAAAGTCTCCCCGTCCCCGGCCCCGATCCCCGACGGGGAACCTATCACCGTTCCCATCCCCGTCTCCTAACGGGGATTGGGTTTCCCCGACCCTGAAAATTCCCCGGCCCAAATCTGTTATGTTCAACAATACCATCAACAACAACATAATCATTATATATGTATACATATATATACTAATAGATCTGTTTCAACAACACCATACATGTACAAATCTGATTTCGTTCCAAAAAAAAATAAATCTGTTTCAACAATACAAAATCTGTATACATACATACACATAAAAAATAAAAATAAAAAATCTGTATATATTTATACTGTGTATATATTTATACCTATGTAATAAAAATAAAAAATCTGTATACATACATACTGTGTAATATTTTTATTTTTATAAAAAATAAATATACATACTGTCTAAACACATGTAACATACACATACAAAAATCTATTTGAACGACGAAGGAGGATCGGCGTCGAGGACGAGGATCAGCGTCGCGGAGAGGACGATCGGCGTTGAGGACGACTCTCGGCATCCCAGACGCAGATCAGAGGGAGGCAGTGACGGAGATCGGGGTGAGGCAGTGAGGTCGGAAGGAAGGAGATCGGCGTGAGGCAGTGATGAAGATCGGAGGGAAGGAGGGAGATCGGAGAGAGTGACATTGGAGGGAGGGGAGGCTTTTAGAGAGAGAGAGAGACAGACAGACTAAACTGAGTCCAGAGGTGAGTTTTTCATACCTGAGACAAGGAAACATATATATATATATATATAGGAGGGGTATAACTGTAATTTCATACCGGGGCAAACGGGGATGAGGCGGGTCCGGGACTGGGGAAGTTATCACCATCCTCGGCCCGAAAATGATCAGGGTTTTATTTTTTAATACCATCCTCGGCTCGTGGAGAGTTTTTTTTCGGGGAAAAACCTTCCCATTCGGGGTCGAGGGGTCGGGTCCCGTCGGGCCGGTTTCAAATTGCCATCCCTATTGCCAAGCCTGTTACCAAAAATCTATTATCGAACCCACTAACGCTGAGATAATGAGTATGTTCAGGTGGAGAGTTGACACTCCTTCCAAGCTAGAATACTTTAGGCAAGAGTTTTCCATTCCAGTCGACCTTCAACTTCTGTTGGCTGGAGATGATGACTCTATCATGCCTGGGAAGGACTACATGCCATTTCTCGTAGGCTCTATTATCGAGGGTGGAGTCAGGTTTCCCTTAAGCATCCTCTTTAGGGAAGTCCTCCATTACTATAATCTCAATCCCATGCAACTGGCCGTTAACTCTTTTAGGATTATCAATGGCATTGTCGAGCTTTCACGTCGGCAGAATGCCAGAATAACCCTATCCGATATCCAGTATTGCTACACTATGTATGGCCTCAAAACCAACACCGGCTACACGTATTACCTCAAGCCGAGATCTATATAGTACAAGCTTATAGCCGATATACCAGACTCTAATAAGGGCGCTACAGATGACTACCTGATTGTCTTGTATAATTGGGAGTTCGCGCCAAATGATGAGCTCCATCTTTTCTTCTTGCGTCTTGAAGTTTTTAGGGATGACAAGGATAAGGAGTTAGTCTGCCCCCCCTAAAGTCCCTTCTTTACCGCCTTACTTAGTAATTTTGTTGTTTATCTGTTCTAATGTTTTCTTCTTGTCTTTTCAGCTCTCCCTCAGCCAGAGAAGAACTTTCGCCAGTTTTACGTACCAAGCAAGGACTTGGTTCAACTTCTCGGCCTACCCATTGAACTTCGCAAGGCTCCACTCCTTCTTAACTATATCTTGAGTACCGGAGTCCTCTGCCTGATGTCCCTCGAAAAAACAAGTCTCCTCCGTCTGCCACAACTCCACTAGCCACCTCATTGCCAAGGCCAGACTAGACCTCCACATCTAATCCAGCAGACTAGTCGTCCACCTCTGCTCCACAACTAATTCCTCCATCTCAATGCCAACGCCGATGCCGAGTTCCTCTGAACGCTCCTGCTGGAAGAACTCACAGCCATATCCGCAGACGCCGACGTTCTGATATCTTAATGATTGACCCATCCAACCCTCCTATTGCCCTACTAGCAATTCATTTTGCCCCAGAGTCACCATTGCCGCCACTACCGACGAAATGGGTTGCACAAAAATTGTTCCCGATGATCTTCTCACTGACATCACTAGCGTGATGTTGGTCCATTCTTCTTCCCCCTCTCAAACCCAACCCAAGCCTAAAGCCAAGAGGGTAAAAAGGGCTAAGGCTAAAGCCACCGCCACAGAAGTCGAATCTGAGAACACAGTGCCAATTTCTAAGTTGGCTGAAATTGAGAAATGCTCATCCGAAGCTGAGAAGACGCCTGCCGGGGCCAAGTCATCGGCGCGCCCTCTTCCAAAAAGCCGAGGTCAGAGGGCATAATTGCGCCCAAGGTTTTCCGCACCGACGAGCCCTGGGCTCCCACAGTCATGGTTAGAGAATGACCTCTGGTGGCCAGCGACAGTGCACTTGAAAGTGTGGAGGTTAGGGACGCTCTCTCCACCGCCGTTCTCCTACCGACCAATATCAATCGCATGGCCGAGCTTACTGAATACAAAAACTATGCGTTGATGATGTAACACTGCCTTCTGGTAAGTCTTTCTACTTGTGTCTTTTAGTTTAACTTCCATTCTGAATTTTGTGCTTAATGAATTTTCTGTTTTCTTTCTCTTCTTGCAGGCCATTCAACAGGGCCACTCCTTTGCTGTCAAAGCCGAGGAGTTTAAAAAAGAATTCTACAATAAGACTAAGGAGGCTGCCAAGTTCATTTCTTCCCTTAATCAGGCCAAGGCTTGTATCCGAGGTCTACTCGACCAGGCCAAGGCTGCCTAGGCCGCACAAAACAAGGCCGAAGATCGTGTTGAAGCGATCGAAAATGTTATTGTAGTAGCTAAGGCCGAATTAAAAGAGGTTGAGGAGAAGATCGCAGAGGCCCAGAGCGAGCTTCAGTCCGCGCTTGCCATGAAAGAAGCCAAACTCAAAGCGGCCGACGAAAAGACCTATGCTGAAGGGGCAGCCGACGTCCGCGATGCCTACAAGAGGGAAGTCAATTGAGCGTGCAACAAGGGGTACGACCTTGGGTGGGTGGCTTTCTTAAAAGAACTGTCCATTCCCGAGGACTCGCCTCTTCACGACATCGGCAGACTTGTTGTGGCGTTTCCTCTTACTCCAAGCCAATCCGAGGATGAGGCTGAGGGTGAGGAAGATGCTGAAGCCGACAAGGCCGAGGATGTAGTCGTCAAGGTTGATGCCAAAGAAGATGAAGCTCCTAAGGCCAAATCCGCAACTCTGAATGATCAAGTCCTAGACTTGACTCAAGATAAGAAGGATGATGAGGTCTCCAGACATACCACTACAAAGAATGCTACCCAAGAGGCCGAGATCCAATCCGCCAAGAAGAGTCTTGACCAAACTCTACTCGATATTGATGCCGAAATTAAAGCTGAAAAATCCGCCCAGCTGACCGCCGAGGTCAACGCAACTCAAACTGCCGAGGCAGGGCAGTCTGAGCAAAATGTTTAGAGTCTTATGTACTTAGGATTTTTCCTCTTTTCCTTGAACTTTTTCTCTTTTTAGTACTTGTAACCTTTTTGTGTTTGAACAATGCTTGCTCTTTTCTAGTTGACGTGCCCTCTGCTATAATTCAAAAACTCCATCTGTGAGTGCAAGTTTTATTTTTCTCTAAGTATTGAATGCCTATTGTTTTTCTTCTGAGCCTTACATGTTTCCATACTTAGAATATATTATTGCAACTCTTCCATGTACACCTTAACTATGTAGTTACTTCGGTTTAGAATACCTGGACAAGTATTACCTCGGATCCAGCCTTTATTATTTTTCTCAGCCAACACTTGAAAATATTTTGTTAAAATATTTTTATAAGTGTTGTTTCTTTACTAAAAATTCTTTGAATAACATCCAACAAGTATTGCTTCCTTACTTGTACTTGTTGGCTTTATTCAATACTTCAGTCTTTCAACCCTTTCAAGCTTGACAAATTGTTTGTTTACTTTGGGCAACAAATACCTCGGGTATTCATTTATCTGGTTACCTCGGCTGACTCTAACTTGTAAATTTTTTAAAAGATTTCAACAAGTGTCAAGCCTCATTAGTTCAACAAGTGTCAAGCCTATTCTTGCTTCCTGCCCCTTAATGTGAACCTAAGTACCACTTATGTTCACATTAAGCACGCAACTCCAATTCTGTCGATGTCTGATTCAAACAAAGTTTAGGCGGGGTTTTTTACCTCGGTTTTTTGTTAAACTAGGTCAAACTTAGTTCAACTCTATCATATGATTAGTATAATTCAACTCTACCATATGATAAGTTAAGTTATTCGTCATGTTTCATTCGGAAACATCGCAAACTTAGTCCAACTCTACCATATGGCAAGTGTAAGTTATTTGTCATGTTTTATTCGGAAACATCGCAAACTTAGTTCAACTCTATCATAGGCAAGTTGGATTCAACTCTACCATATGGCAAGTCTAAGTTATTCGTCATGTTTTATTGGAAACATCGCCATAAGACTTATTCAGTCTTATCGTACGGCATCAGCAATAATTCATAAAAAGAAATTCGAGCTAGTAGTTTATTAATAAATTGGCTAATAAAACGTTACATAAAACTCAAAAAACAAAAACTAATGATAGAAAAACTTTAAATTGCAAGTGTTCCAAGGTCTTGGCAACTCGTTGCCATAATTGTTTTCTAGCCGATATGCTTCATTGTCGGCAACCCAGATGATTCGATAAGGCCCTTCCCAGTTTGGCCCAAGCTTGCCCTCCTTGGGATCCTTGTTATTGCTAACAAATTTTCTTAGGACAAGGTCCCCAGTCTTGAACTCCATTGGGTTGACCTTCTTGTTGTAAACCTTAGCAAGCTGCTGCTGGTATGCCCCCAGCCGAATTACTGCTCTCTCTCTTCTTTTTTCTAAAAGATCTAGATCTCGGGCTAGGAATGCCTCGTTGGTTCCACTCTCCCCTCCCTGGGTTTTGATTCCACGGATACCAACCTCCAATGGGATTACTGCTTTGGTGCCATATGCCCCAAAGTTGATTTTCTCGGCGTAGTCCGATATACCCATAGCACATTGGGCAACTCTTCCACCTATTTTTCCTTTGCTGTTTCCAGCCTCTTCTTGATCCCATCTAAGATGGTCTTGTTGGATGCCTTTGCCTGTCCATTGCTCTGGAGAAAGTTGGGAGTAGAGTAATAGTTTTTAATTTTGTACTTTGCATAGAAGCTCTTGATTAGCTCACTGTCAAACTGGGTATCATTGTCTGCCACAATGGCTATGGAATCCCAAACCTTGTAATGATGTTCTTCCAGATAAAGTTCTCCACATTAATATCTCGAATCTTCGCAAGGGGTTCAGCCTCTATCCACTTTGTGAAGTAGTCAGTAGCTACCAGTAGGAACTTCCTTTGTCCAGTTGCCTAGGGTAATTGCCTAACAAGATCCATGCCCCACTGGGCAAATGGCCACGGGTTGGATACTGGATTTAAATCAGCAGTTGGCTGGTGTATCAAAGGTGCAAACCTTTAACACTTTTCACACTTCCGTACACAAGTTTCAGCATCATTCTACATGTAGGGCCACCAATACCCTTGAGTTATAGCCCTATAGGCAAGTGATTTGCCCCCGGTGTGGCTTCTGCATACACCTTCATGGATCTCATATAGAAAGTTCTTAACTCGAGATGGATGCACACATCTCAAGAGGGGCCCAGTGAAGGACCTTTTGTAGAGATGGCCTTCATAAGTAGAACCTTGCCAACTTCAATCTTATTTTGTGTGCTTCCTTTTTGTCTGCTGGCAGCCTGCCATCTCTGAGGAACACAACTATGGCATCCATCCAGCTTGGACCCATCTCTACACACATTGCTTCGTATTCTATAATGAGGGGTTCTACACTTGGTCCTGTCAAATAATCAACCATGATTGTCCTTGGTTTTCCTAACTTTATTGCACTAGCCAGGTTAGCTAAGGCATCGGCACGACTGTTATCATTTTAGCTAACTTGCTGTAGCCGGCAATCCTGGAACAGTGCCAGCAATCTGACACCTCTTTGACATATGCTATCATCCTTTCATCTCGGGTTACATACTAGCCCGTGGCTTGATTCACAATATGTTGGGAGTCACAGAAGACCACCACCTCATCGGCTTCCATTGCTGCTACGAGCCTTTGTCCAACAATCAGTGCCTCATACTCTGCTTTGTTGTTTGAGGCCTTGAATCCCAAATGGATTAATTGCTTTATCATTCACCCCTCTGGCGATACCAGAACCACTTCTACCCCCGCTCCTTGATGGTTTGAACTTTCATCAACAAACAGGCGGAAGGAATCACCGATGTAGATGTCGCAGGGTTTTGGTTTCTCTTCCTTCTTTTGCGCTGTTGGTGTGGGGTTCTTTGGCCCCACTTGAGTTTCTTCCTACTCTCTCGGACATCCTAAGCCGCGACTTACCGGAGCCCGCCTTGGGATTGCGCTAGGAGTAAACTCGGCCACAAAGTCGGCCAGATCCTGGCCCTTGATTGTTGTTCTAGGCCTAAATTCCAAGTTATATTGGCCCAGTACCACTCCCCATTGTAACATGCCCGGGAGGGTACCCGCGCGCGTTAAACAGTTCGGACTCCCGAGATCTCTTTGATCTCAATGTCTCACGAGTGCAATGTGAAACATAGATGAGAGTCCAGATTTGGCAACTTTTATTGAAAATTCATTTTATTGCAATTTTGTCAAAAATGGACTGCGTCATCAGATCTCAGAGTCGCCACCTAATATTTTGGGAAATTAGGAAACCCATGACTCGGTGCCAAGGCCACTGTTCGTCGTAACCAAGGATGCTTGGTTCGGAACCTTAGGTATGAGAGGGGAAGGTCAATAATGAGCACCCCCGCTCACCCGATCAAAAGATCGGCCTCTACTAAACCATGATATGACTTTTATTTTTTTATATGTTCATGTTCTGATTATTTAGTAAATCCTAAAATTTACTATGTGAAGCATACAAGTATAGACTAGTTTGCTCAAATTGGAACAATTCAACTTCATGTTCGTTTTTCAAAAAGGGTTTGATTTTGCCACCATCAAGTGGGCTTAGAATTTGTGAATTTGCGACATTCATTGAATTATTCCAATTCAAACAACAAGCCTTCATCCACATGCATTCATACAGTTTATCACTTAAACAAATAGCCACATGGTAGGATGCTAAACATAATAAGAAAATCACACACAAATGGGATGCTAAAGCATAAAAACTCACAGATTGACCGACGTCCCTCGAACAGCTACAAAACAAAAGTTAGTAAAATATGCATGATCTTATATACAGGATCCTAATGCAATTCACTCATGAGATGCACTAAAGATTCGGCTTCTAAAATATGACATGTGAATCATCTCAAAAACATGGGGTAGCGCATAGAATCACAGAAGAATTGATTAAATCCACACATGTAAATATAGCCGAATCTTAATGCATGAGACATAAATGTAAAGTATGGATATGCATGGCATGTCAGATATATACATACACACAGTTAGGGAAAGCGATAAAGAACGGGATAGAAAGAAGCGGGGTGGGGGAATTATTACAACACCTTAAATATTACAGATCCGAATGAGGGAGAGAGGAGAGAAAAATAAAATAAAAATAAAATCTCACAACACTCAAAATAAAAATAAAATAAAGAACTGCATCACCGGCGCATTCCACTTCTTTTCGCATGTCCCGGGCTCCGCGACACCACATGATTCACATTTTCCAGATTCAAGCGGCAAACCAAGGAACGGATTTGAAATCTGACTAGCATGGTTTATAGGGAAATCACTATTGGATGATGTGCAAATCATAAAAATCTTTTTTGTTTTTTTTATTACCCACACCATGACCAAACCAACATAAATATTTACAAAATCCTATGTGGACCCAAAATAAACATTTTTCTTTTATTTACAAAAAACACATTTTTATTACCCACAATCCACAAAGTATGTCACACACACACCCATCTACCACCTTTTCTCTCTCTAAAGCCGAGAGAGAGAGAGAGAGAGAAAGAGAGAGCCGTGGGGTAGAGAGAGAATTGGGTTTGGGTTTGTGAGTTGCATGGGTTTTGCCGTGGGTGTGTGGTCTGTTCAGCATGAGAGTGTGATAGAGAGAGAAGGGAGAGTGCCGTGGGTCTCCCGTGGGTGTGTGTTGTGTGGATGATGGTGCATGGAATCGGAGAGGGAGAGATAACAGTGGGTGTGTGCAGCTAGAGAGAGATTGAGTGGGTGTGTGAGTGTGTGAGAGGTGGGTGTGGTCTCTAGAGAGAGAGAGTGCCGTGAGGTGGTGTGAGAGGTGGGTGTGGTGAAGTTGGTTGGTGTGGGTGTGTGGGTTGTGGTGTTAGAGAGAGGTGAAGGAGAGAGAGAGAGAGCCGTGAGGTGGTGTGTTTGTGAGGGAGTTGGGTTGGCCGTGGGTGTTGGTTGAATGGGTGCATGGTAGAGAGAGAGGTGAGGGGGAGAGAGCCGTGTGGTGTGTGAGTGCAGTGATGGCCGTGGGGATGGTGTGCATGGGTGTTATGAAAGGTGGGTGTATGCATGGTGGCAATGGAGCCGTGAGGTGAGAGAGAAGAGAGAGAGAGAGAGGTTGGTCCTCCTCTCATGCCGTGTGTATCCCTGTATCAGTCCATGGTGTGTGTGTGAGTGATGGTGTGGTGTGTGTCATGACAGTGGTGAGGTGTGCACCGTGTGAATGTGTTAATGGTTGAGGGAGGTGTGTGGTTTGTGCTGAGTGCACAGGTGTGTTGGGTGTCTCCGGGGAGAGCCGAGAAAAGAAGGGAGAGATGTGTGAGTCAATGCATGTGTTGTTTATCAGTGAGGTGCCGCTGTGTATGTGTTGGGTGTATCCCCTCTAACCCGTATGAGTGTGTGCATGGAATCTGAGAGAGAGAGAGAGCCCCCGTGGGTCTCTTTTCTTCCTAACTTCTCCTTCACTCCTTTCTAACCCATGTGTTTGCCTCCCTCCCCCAATGGTGAGTCTCCCCGCTTCTTTTAATCAGTGCCCCCCCCTCTTCTCCAGAACCTCTCTTTCCTTATTATTATGTTATCACCCTCACCCACGAGGCCACTCTTGCACCCACGAGGCCACTCTTGCAATCACCAACAAACATAATCATTCTTAGCATCTTTCTTTAACATCTTTTCTCCCTTTTGTTTGTTTTTTTTTTTTTTCTTTTCTTTACAAGTATTCTTTTATTATTATTATTATTATATATATATATATATATATATATATTTTTTTTTGTATTTTGTTTTTTTTTATTATATATATATATACATTTTTTTTTCTTTTGGTTTAAAAAATAGTTATCAATTTATATAAAACACACTGAAAAGATATGCACACACCTAATTTAATACACACATATAAAATTATAAAACACTATAAATTACCAAAAATATTAGTGATGGCCAAAATGGGTGAGGTTTGGAATTTAATATTTCAATTTGATTTTTTTTGGTGAGGGTGGTCAAAATAAAATGCCCAAGTCTTAGGGCCGGTCAAAATGGGGTGTCTACAGTTGCCCCTCTTTGACAGAGCTCGAAGTCATGAAATGACGTGAGTGAATGTCAAAGCTAGAAGACGACCCTTTTTGACAAGGCCGTAAGACTTGGGTAATCACACAAAATGCAATGCATGTGGTTGAACTCGAAGGTTGCCTACGTATCCCTTTGCAAGGAATCAAACCAGCGTAGTTCAGGGGCAGAATGCAAATGATATACACAAAATGCAGTTTGAAAGTTGGACTTACACGCTTCGCGAAGCCGGTTATTTTTGAAAAACTTATGATCATGCAAAACAACCTAACGCGTCTCACGCGAAAGGAGGAAGGATGGCGTGAACAGACAGGCGCACCTGAGTGTACTTTAACCAGGGGTGGTGTAGACAGACAGGCGCATCTGACTGTACTTTAGCCAATTTGGGTGGTTGGACTTATACGCTACGCGAAGCCAGTTTGAAAATTGGACTTATACGCCTGACGCGAAGCCGGGTTTGGATTTATGCAATGCAATACAATGTCATGGAATACTGGCTATGTTTGCAACTTTCCCTATTCTCCAACAGGGTGACAGACTAGGTTGGTTCAGTCTCCAGAGTTGAGGCGCATACAAGCTATCTCAACCTATGGGGCTACCATACAGATTTCAAACCGGGGATACACCCCTGGGTATTTAAACCAGGCTTTAGTCTCGGAAATCCCGAACCTTTTGCGTTCTAGGCATCGCCATTCGAACTCTAGTTTCCACCGTCTCAGTTGATCTCCTAGGAACTCATTACAAACAAAGTCAGGTGACTATTCCAGACCGATTGAAGTCGTTCGGGCACGACAAACACCAAAGGAATTGCACCTTTAGAGGATTTAAGGTCTCCTAGACCCGGGAGAGTGTACAAGATGGTGCGATGCGCAATATAGCGCGATTGAAATTGATGCTCAAAGTAGTGCGGTGCCCAAAGCAGGGCGAAAGGTCTAACCAACAGGCGTATCTCAACGTATTTTTATACGGAGAGAGGGAAGGTTAGGGCGATTGAAATTGAATGGCCTAACCAACAGGCATATCTCAACGTATTTCATACGGAGAGAGGGAAGGTTAGGTGATTGAAATTGAATGGCCTAACCAACAGGCGTATCTCAACGTATTTTCTATACGGAGAGAGGGAAGGTTAGGTGATTGAAATTGAATGGCCTAACCAACAGGCATATCTCAACGTATTTCATACGGAGAGAGGGAAGGTTAGGTGATTGAAGTTGATGCACAAAGTAGTGCGGTGCCCAAGGCAGGGCGATTGAAGGCCTAACCAACAGGCGTATCTCAACGTATATTGTATACAGAGAGAGGGAAGGTTAGGGTTTTTGAAATTGATGCCCAAAGCAGGCGGTTCCCAAGGCAGGGCAATTGAAGGCCTAACCAACAGGCGTATCTCAACGTATATTGTATACAGAGAGAGGGAAGGTTAGGGTTTTTGAAATTGATGCACAAAGCAGGGCGGTTCCCAAGGCAGGGCAATTGAAGGCCTAACCAACAGGCGTATCTCAACGTATATTGTATACAGAGAGAGGGAAGGTTAGGGTTTTTGAAATTGATGCACAAAGCAGTGCGGTTCCCAAGGCAGGGCAATTGAAGGCCTAACCAACAGGCGTATCTCAACGTATATTGTATACAGAGAGAGGGAAGGTTAGGTTTTTGAAATTGATGCACAAAGCAGTGCGGTTCCCAAGACAGGGCAATTGAAGGCCTAACCAACAGGCGTATCTCAACGTATATTGTATACAGAGAGAGGGAAGGTTAGGGTTTTTGAAATTGATGCACAAAGCAGTGCGGTTCCCAAGGCAGGGCAATTGAAGGCCTAACCAACAGGCGTATCTCAACGTATATTGTATACAGAGAGAGGGAAGGTTAGGGTTTTTGAAATTGATGCACAAAGCAGTGCGGTTCCCAAGGCAGGGCAATTGAAGGCCTAACCAACAGGAGTATCTCAACGTATATTGTATACAGAGAGAGGGAAGGTTAGGGTTTTTGAAATTGATGCACAAAGCAGTGCGGTGCCCAAGGCAGGGCGATTGAAGGCCTAACCAGCAGGCGTATCTCAACGTAATTTTATACGGAGAGAGGGAAGGTTAGGGTTTTTGAAATTGATGCACAAAGCAGTGCGGTGCCAAGGCAGGGCGATTGAAGGCCTAACCAGCAGGCGTATCTCAACGTAATTTTATACGGAGAGAGGGAAGGTTAGGGTGATTGAAATTGATGCACAAAGCAGTGCGGTGCCCAAGGCAGGGCAATTGAAGGCCTAACCAACAGGCGTATCTCAACGTATATTGTATACAGAGAGAGGGAAGGTTAGGGTTTTTGAAATTGAAATTTATGTGGTAGGTGCACGAAGTGAGATTATTGTGCGATAGATGCACAAAATGAAAGAATGAATTGTATGTTCGAACCAAATACCGTATATATATTCCATGTACGAACAAAATACATATGAATACGGCAATATACA
>JAPPVO010007823.1:0-25838 GCA_030407325.1 Camellia japonica
AGTAGAGGGCAATACTTGGCATGGCAATGCATTTCAAGCAATGTATGCACCAATCACACCCCATATCATGTTTATGACTCAAAGGGATATGAACCTTGGCTCTCGGACCATCAATCGCGCATTTCCATGCATGATGGCCCAAGAAGCCAAGTGTGCACATTTAATATGGAATGCAATGCACATAATCAAACCAAGGGGAACTCAACCTCTATCATAAGCAATTCAAGAAGCCAAGTGTGCATGCTAATGCAATGCAACCTAAGCATGTTAACTAAGCATGCAAAATGGCAATGCGAAGAAACATACAAAACATGCAAGGCATGAGACAATGCAATCAACAAGCATGCAAGGTACAATGTAGGTATTTAAGCATGCAAGCAAGCATGTGACTTCATTCAATCATGCAAGTTCAAACATGCAACAACTCATCAATATGCTACGACATACAAGGAGTATATGCAACAAGCAAAGAGGTGGACTTAAACATGATTTAGGCAGCCCTAATTATGCCTAAAACAGTGGCCAAGGTGCTCAAAAATGAAGGACTAATAGGCACACAAACATGCATGCAAATGTTCTCCAACACTTCAAGCATTAAAGAGCAATTCTCAAGCACACTCAAGAGGATGCAAACATGGACATATGGCATGCATTAAGCTCTAAAATCATGTTATAAGATGATGCCAAATCAATTTAAACAAGACAAGCAAAACATGCCACAATGGCCCAAGTGCTTAAGACAAGCCAAGGAGGCTTAAACCAAGGTCAAGTCCACCAAACCTCTCAAGGCTAAGGGGAGGGTGCACTTAGATGGCATCTAAGTGGTCTAAAAGTGCAAGCATACTCCGAGGCCTAAACAAGGGGCATAAGGTAACAACCTTTAAACACATTGAAGGAGGATTAAATGCAAGCATATAGGCATGTTATAAGGACTGAAATAACATGTTAAGCGGTTCCAAACCATTGAAATGATACAAACAAGGCATGCTACACACTTACACACTTAAGGCCAACAAGTCCAAAATGCAACGGGGGCATGCAATGCAAGCTATGGTCGACCAAAACAGCCAAGGACAGACCTTAAACATGGCAAGATAAACATGAAAGCTTCACAAAGCTAGGCCTAAAACATGCTTGAACAAGGGTTAAAACCTAGATGCATGTTAAGGCAATAAAATGGCATTACAAGGCATGTATGCTAAGCAAGCATGGTGTACCAAAACCAACTCAACTCAATGCTATTTCATGGCATAATAAGCATAAAAATCAGCTAAGGCATGGCCAGCATACACTTAAACATGGTGCTCCTTCAAGAGGCAAAAATGGTCCTTTTCAAGGACAACAAGGAGAGGGGGTGACCCTCTCCTTCCTAGGACCTCAAGGCACCATTCTCACCTCTGAAATCCCTCAATATTTCAGTGGTGAGGAGGCCCAAACTCAATGGTCCCGGAACTCACACAAAATGGCACAAAACAAGGGCCAAACAAGGCTTAAGAGGGGTCAAACAACCTCAAACCACAAAACACTCTTAACAAACTATTTAGAGGCCTTAAAAATAGAACTTTTATGTATTATACACTAAGCCCAAAAACAGATGCAAGATAGGCAAATACGCTATGCAAGAATGGGGTAAAAAGAGACAAAAGTCTTACCCTTGTAGACCCCTTTGAGGATGGAGTTCCAGCTGCTTCCTCAAGCTCAAATCAGCTCCAAAACTCCAAAAACAACCTTCAAGGGTCTCAGCTCCAAGAGGATAGTGTGATGGTGGGTGTTTGTGTGTAAAAGTAAGACAAAACACACACAAATACAAGAGAGGGAGAGATATAGATATAGGATAGATACACTTATGCTAACCCTAAGAACCAGAGCTCTTCTCTCTATTTTTGCTAACCCTAAACCAAAGAGAAGAGGTTCCCTCTTATAGAGCTCAATCTTGTAAGCTTACAAGACAAGCTAAACAAGAGGGAGATCCCTCCATACACGTGTATGGAGGGGAGCCAAGTGCATGACAGCTGCACAAAAATATCTGCAAAAGCAGATGCACAGTAGTCGGCCGGCCAAAAATGCAATTGACCAAAAAAGATAGCCGGCCGGCCACCTATAGTGCCGGCCGGCCAAACATTTGGCCGGTGGCCACAAAACACAGCCGGTGGCCTCAAGCCCTGGCCGGTGATGGGGGGATGGTCTACAAGCCCTACCCTGCCTCTCAAAGGAAAAACACAAGTGTTTGGTGCAAAACCAGACACAAAACAGTCAAGTCGAGAGATCCTGAGGCGAGGCGCGTAGCTGAAACCTCCGGGAACTCAAGACGAACACAAACATGGGTGATCACCGAGTGTTCAAGCGGTGACGTCCAAGTCTTGAGGACGGTCAAAAATGGGGTGTCTACAGTTTAGCGTCGTAACCGGCTAGTAATCTGTGATTACCGAAGGCCTGTTTAACAATAATGACAATAATACAATATAAATGGGCTGACGGAAGCCAATCAATAATAACATACATCGTCCAATGAGCTGTGAAGAGCTGAATAGAAATAAATTTTCATATACATAGCTATATACACAAACACTTATGTTCATAAAACACATATCTACAAGACAAAACACAATGTAGGGAATTAAATCCCATTATCGAAAACAGTATTAACAGAATTCATAAAACATTCATTTCACTTAAGCAATATCAAAGGGGTGAATTTGAACCACCCAAAAAGCCTTGACACATGTTGGTTCGGAACCTCGCGGTGAGGCACAATAGCTGGCTTGATAAAACAAGGGTTCGGGTCGACGCCACTAGCTTTGATCCGGTACTCGATCACCTACATATATATAATAAACAGTGAGCTAGAGCCCAGTGAATAATATATATGTGAAGAGGTTAAGAATGATGTTTTTACGGTCTTTGAAACAATCGATTTCAATCAATATCTTTGTCAATCAATCGTTCAATCAATCACTTTCAATCATGTTCGTGTTCATATAGGTCATATGTGGTAAATGAAAGGATTGAGCCTTGATTCTACCCTTCTTGTATTTCTCTTAATCAGTATAAGACTACCTTTTTCTATATCAATCTCTCAAAATTTCCAAAGGCACACCTTCACCTTAAATTTCTGAGTTTAATACATATTATTTAGCATGTTTTCATCACAAGAGAAGTGAATAATTTCCCCTAGTTGACCTCTTTTCTCACCAAATTTCTATTTTCAAGAACTGTGCAAGAAAAATCTGTTTTACAGCCAACTTGTTAAAATTATAGAAAACTGTATAAAAATATTCTGGACCTCCATTTTACTTCAAAATCTTACTTAAGGAGCTATCTTTCAAGTAAAATTGGTTTCATTAAAAAAAGAATGAGCGGTTTGAAAGAAAATCCAATTTTCATAACGGTCAACGAATCTGGACAACACTATAGTATTTCTTAAATAACTAAAAATCTAGAAAGCTACCACATTTCCAAAACATGTTCTGAAAACTAGATTAAATTCTCTAAGAACCATAGAAAGGCTAGGTTCGGGAAAGATCTGAAATAGCCCTTTTGATTTTAATCTTTAAATGCTACTGAATCTGGAAATTTAGTTTTGCATGGGTGTTTTATGCTCTTGTGTTCATGAATATACGGATTAGGTGATGATCATGTCTTGGTATGATATTGAATGTGTTATGGTTATGTTCCTTATCTTCTTCAATTGATGATGCTCATGCTTATGTGGATATTACTATCTTATTAAGTTATTCTAACTTGAATTTAAGACATCTAACTCAACGGAAACCTTCATTGGGGTGGTATTGGGTTTTCGATCACTTGAATAATGAAGAGATGATAATGTGTTATGTATGGATTGATGGGATGTGCTCCCTAATTGAAGGTTAAGTCTTGTGCAAGCGGTTGTCGCGTAAACCCTAGAATATAACGGACGTATTCGGACTCTTTGCGATTGTTTGATTGGTGAGATAAGGTTGGGTCCGGATAGGACATTCAGAAGAATAAAACATTTTTTGGAAGGATAAGGTTGGATTCTGGATAATAAAACCTTTTTCTTTTTGCTGTCCCTTTTGAGGCCCTACGGTTGGCGCTACGCGGTATATAACCGTTGGTAGGCATCCGAGGTTCGTTCTGCAACAAAGTATCAAAAGGGGGAGTTTCGAATAGTCCGGTGTCTAATTCTTATGGTTGGGAGGATGAAATTTCTTTGGGGGATTTCTACAATACTAACCACTAACATTATAACCTTTGTTATCTATTTGAATGACATGTTCCTTTCCTCTATCATTAAAATTGCTGTTATTGACTTGAATATCATGCTTCACTACTTGCTTGCTATAAATATGATGGTGTATTGGATCAGGAAAAAGAGACGGCGTGTGTGTACGTTTATTGGGCATTCAAAGCTCATGGCGTTTCATGCCAGGTATTGAAGACTATTAGATCAGTCAAAGGCAAAGCTGAAGCATTTGGGGACGTACGGCTACCCTAGGAGGATTAGAAACTAGTTTGTAAACGTGTTTTGAGGTTGTAAGTGATAGATCCCATGTTGTATTTAAGACTTGATTTTGTAATAATTATATATCTATACATATCTTTTATATTACCCATCCCATATGTTTCATCGACTCGTGTAGACCTGGTGTTAATATCTTGTCAAGATCTGTCAAAAGGATAGCTTTGTTATCTAAAGAGATTGGACTTTGAAGGGAGGCTAGTTTGAGTCCTCTAATCTTTCCTGTGATCTTACTTGGTTATTGACCAAAGGACTCTTTGGTGACATTCTATAACTCATAATCTTAGATAAACCCTATACTTATTTGTTAATATATTCTCTAATATTCCCGATTTTTTAGGCATCAGAGAACTAACCTATCGAGCAGACAGATCTGTCGAGAAAAGAAAGAGAGTCAAAAGAAGTGAGTCTGGTGGGAAGACAAAGAGAGACTCGGTCGTCGTGAGTGACTCAATCATCGTCGTTGTGAGAAGCAACCAGTCCGCCGATCGTCGTGACTGAGGACTGATACAGGTTGAAGAGAGACTCGATCGTCGCTGGGGTTAGAGAGTTGCGCTCATCGGGGAGCTCGTCTAGAGGGAGAGAAGAGAAGGAAGAATAGAGAGAGAGAGAGAGAGAGAGAGTCTTCAAATATATTCTGAAAATGAATTTGAAATTTGAAATGAATAAGAAAGAGAGGGAAACGGGCGAGTTTGTATCAGTCTTTCCACATTGGCAGCCATGTCATTAGTGGTGAATTAGTGATGAAGGTTTAGTGGTCTGAAGCATTTTTGAAGTTTTTATAAGGAGGGTGGTTGCTAAGGTTTTTAGGCGGATTAATTAGTAGATTCAAAAGTTTTAGATTCTGAGCCTTTGTTTGGCATGTTAGGTTTTTTGGTTTTTAGTTATTTTAATTACAAAAAGACAAAATAGACTTTTTAACCCAATAAAACAAACCATCACATCTAATTTATAATCATTTTATTTTTTCTTTTACAAAAATCAAAAAGTTTAAAAAATCTATACCAAACGAAATTTTTTAGTCCTAAATCAAAATAATTAAAAAATTAAAAAATCAAAAAATCAATTCATATTCCAAACGAACCTGAATAGATTATTGAGTGAGATTGGATAAATTCAACTAAAAGATTTGGATTGATCAAGCGTAATTGAGTTTGACCGCAAATGAGTCATCAGTGGATGCAAATGGAACTTTAGTCGCAGGTGGAGTCAATCAAACGATGTTTTCTTGATTGGACTGATGATTGGCAGGACATCTCGGTGTGGAAGTGCAGGCAATGTTGCGGATGCAAAATCGACACAAAATTCAAGCCAAGGTAGAGGTTGTTGCGGTTCAAAAAAACAAAAAAAAAGGTAGAGGTTGTTGGGTGTACGTCTTGTGTTCTATCATATGGGACTCACATAATTATGGGGCATTTGTATATAAGTTTTATATTTTAATAAGCTTTAATTAAGATTTTTTAGACTTTTAAGTCTTATTAAATTTTTAATAGTGAGAATTATCTTTCAAATAATGAATGTTTATTATTTATGATTATCTATAAAGGATTATTATGATTTTACATTTATTTGATTTTCAAAACATTAAAATATCAACTTTCAAATTGAAATTTTTTTTTAAAAATTGTGTGGAAGAAAAAATTGAATTATGTTTTTTGTGCAAAATTAAAATTTGTGTCTATATAGGAGCATAATGATAGAACATTGATGTGCAAAACTAGAAAAAAATATAAAAAAAACCTTCAGAAATTTAAAAAAAAAAAAAAAACTGATAGTGTTTTCAGTTTTAAAACTGGAAAAAAACTGATAATATTATCGGTTTTATTAGATAGCTAAATCAAATCAATAAGTAGAAGGGCAAAAATGTTTAATCTTATGCATGTTTTTTTTTTATATATAAATTAGTTAGTAAAACAATTATCTGGAATATTCCTATGTAAAATTAATAATGTTTTTAATTTTAAAAATTGAGAAAAACTGATAATATTTTCAATTTTACTAAATAGGACTTATTGGTTCAAAAAATCTTGGATAAGACCTAAGCTACTATAACATTTGTAATAGAATTTTTAAATAATTAACTCTTACATGTATTTGGATTTAGTTGCTGAGTCGGTAATCTACTAGAAATCCATTAAATATAAGTTTTATTAATTATATAGGATTAAGATTTCTATGTGATGTAGGGAAAGGAATTGGATGAACATGCAAATATAAAAAATAATCACGAATTTGTTAAAAGGAGATATCCTCTGTTGTAATAATATTAATTCTTCAAAATAAAACTAATTTTCCCAAATGTTAGAGAAGACCTAGAGGAAAAAGGAAAACCAAATCTTAGACTAATTGCTCGGAGATGGACTTCTTTCCAGTCCATAATCGTACTAGAGAGGTGCTATTCGGATCAATGGGTTTATTCTTGGGATTTGTTTCAATAATGCGAACCGTTCATATTTTAAGATTCGTTGAATATATTATTCTTGCAAAAAATCAAGTCGATCAGATAATAACAACCACGTGTTCGGATAAGTTTTGTATGAATCGTTTATTTTTTTGCTGTTCATTTTTTCTCATGGAAACCTGATCTAAACACGTAATTTCTGTTATCCGATTGACTTGATTTTTTGCAAGAATGATGTACTCGACAAACTCTAAAATATGAACGATCCGGATTATCAAAACGGGATCCAAAAATAGGCCCATTGGGCCGAACAACATCTCTACAGTCCGATTATGGACGGGAGAGAAGCCCATCTCAATTGATTGCTAACCAAGCAAAAATAAAATTAAATTAAAAACTACCAAAAAAAAGGAAATATTTGAGTTAGGCTAAAATTCAAATACCATAATGAAAATTAAATATATTAGAAAAAAATCTACGCAAAATCGGATTCTATAGACTAAGTTATAAATGAATCAATTATTTTAAGGACAAAATTGAAGGCCTAAATGTTAGAATTTGCCTAAAAATCTAACGTAGGTCATGGTAGATCCATGGGTCCTAATTGTCACGACGTTTTTCATGTCTCGACCAAATTTCACTTCATTGCGAACACATGTGTAGACACCCCATTTTTGACCGTCCATAAGACTTCGACGCGACTGATGATTTACATGGTGGAGAAAGGTGTGCAGGGCAAAGGTTCAATTTCTTCGGCAAAGAGAGAGTCGAATCTCAACTTCATACCCCTGTTCTGGACCAGAACGATCTCGATCAAAAGATTTAGACTTAAAACCCTCTCTTTCAAAACATTTTTGAAATAAAGTTTTTACGATGTTCCGAGGCTCGTTTTGTCAAATGTTGCGTTTTTCGGTAAACCGAGCAAGGACAAAGTGGAAATGAATGAAAGAGAGATGAAATCTTTGAAAAATCTTCTAAAACACCTTACTTAGGGGTTTGGAGTTGAAGAAAAGAGGAGAAGAGAGAAGAAAACTGGTTCGGGAGAAGTTCGGCATGAATCCGGTTAGGGCCAAATCTGCGCGGCTTCACGGAAACTGGCATAACTTTTTCCACAGGAGGAATTTTAATGCTAGGTTGGTGCCATTGGAAAGCTAACTTCAAGGGCTTCAAAGTAGCCACATGGTCGGCCAGCAATTGTTCAGGTCGGCCACCTTTCTTTGGTCAAAAGTGATTCAGCATGAATCCGGGAAGGAGAGAAAACACTGCGCGGCTTCACCAAAATGGGCATAACTCTTTGCACAGGGGAAATTTTGATGCAAGGCTGGTGCCATTGGAAAGGAGACTTCTGGGGCTTCATTTTTCACTCAAGAATCTCCTAAGTCCAAGTTCGGGGGAGGAGATATGGTTGGTTGATGCCGGTTGGACCGAATCTGCGCGGCTTCACGGAAACTGCATAACTTTTTCCACAGGAGGAATTTGGATGCAAGGTTTGCGGCATTGGAAAGCTAACTTCTGGGGATTCATCCTAGGGGTAGCCGGCCACTTTTGACCTTTTTGACCTGGCCGGCCGGCCAGGTAAAGGGCCGGCCGGCCACCTGCAACTAAAGTACCTAGCCGGCCTGCTTCCTCAGTGGGGTGTATTACAGCTGTATATCTGCTTTTCCTCAAAAATATCTGTACCCGGGGGATCCTCTTGGAGGGAGATAAAGGCTCATTTCCCTCCACTTTTGCAAGGACTCCTCTCTCCCTCTCTTGTCTAGATTGGTGTCCTCCCAACTCAAGAGAAGAGGTTCCAAGAGTTAGCTTGAGCATATACATACACACAACTCCATTTCCTTCAAGTTTTGGTGCCATTTCTTCATCATCTTCAAGCTCTACCCTCACCACTCCATTCCAGCAGCAAAGGAAGGGATTCCAGCAGCTTAGAGTCATCAAATCTGGTCCAAGAAGCAACAAAAGTGTTGGTCTTCAAGGGTAAGTAGATTTCCCCTCTTTCGCAGCACTTTCTTGCCTTTTCTTAAGCCTACTTGCTTACTGTTTTGGGCTCCGACCTTAACTGAAACTAGGTCTATTTTGAGCTATTCTTCATGTTTCTCAAGGGCTCAACCTTGTTTGAGCCCTCCATCTTGCACTTCTTTCAATATCCTCTTATATGCCATTATTTTGCATTGAATATTTGGCCTATGTGTGATCTGAATTGGAGCATCTCATGAACTGATATTGTACTTATTTGGAGGCTCTCTTCAACATTGCAGAAGGTCTCAACCTTGTTTTCATGCTCCATATGTCACTTGCTTTGAATCCATGTTTTACCCTTGTTTTTGCATGCTTTTTTCTAGCCTATGAGTGATCTGTTTTCGAGCATAATGTAAACTGTGAGTGGGCCTATTTTGAGCCCTCTTCAACATTGAAGAAGGGCTCAACCCTGTTTGGCCTCTCTATCATGCACTTGCTTCATAATCTCTCATATTTACCGTAAATTTGCATGATTTGTTTGACCTACATCTGGTCTGTTTTGGTGCATGTCATGAACTGTGAGTAAGCTTATTTTGTGTCCCTCTACAACATTGTAGAAGGGATCAACCTTGTTGGGGGTCTCCATGTTATACTTGTCATTATATCCCTCTTGGACCCCCATTTTTGCATGCTTGCTTAAGCTCATCTAGCTTCTGTTTTCGGCCATCATCAGAACTGGAAAGAATCATATTTTGATCTTATTGACATATTTCATTAAGGGTCTTTTCTGGTTTGATGAATGTTTGGGGTACCTCATGTTATAGCCTTATGTATCCTCAATCTTGCATGGCATTTTTAGCATGTTTCATACTGAGTTGGGGGATGTCATCTACTGTAAATGTTCATATTTTTAGTCCCTCATCAGTGTTGTAGAAGGGTACTTTTCCATTCGGGCATCGCATGTATCACTTGCTTCAATACCCTCTCTTGGCCCGTATTTTTGCATGCTATTGTTGCCCTATCTATGCTTGTTATTTAGCCCTTTTTGTGACTGAAAAATGCTATTTTGGGGGCTGCCTTGCTACTTTTTGCATGTCATGTACCAATTATGCATGTTTAGTATGGCTGTAGGCATTTCGGGCGCTTAATATCGCATTTCGGGACCATTCCGTGCATTCGGTGTCATTTCCCCACCTTTCGGGACTGTTTTGCATCATTTGTGAGTGCTGAAATTCCATTTGCATGTTTGCATATCATTTTCTATGTCATTTCATGCTTTAATGTATTGCCTCGGTTTGCGTGCCCGTGTGCACGCATTTCGAGGCACTTCTTTTTTATCCGACGGCCTCCCGTGTGAGTGTGGCTGAGGCTCTCTCATGTTGGTATAAGTCCATTCTGAATTCTGTATGCTATTTTAGTCTCATCGCATTCCGTATGCCATTTTCTCGGTTTGCGTGCCTGTGGGCACGCATTTCGACATCTCATTTTAGTCTCATTGCATATCATTTCCATGCCATTTCATGCCTTACGGCCATCGCCTCGGTTTGCGCGCCCGTGTGCACGCATTTCGAGGCACCTCTTTTTTATCCGACGCCTCTTATGTGAGTGTGGCTGAGGTCCACTCGTGTTAGTGTAAGTCCAATTTGCATTGCGTATGACATTTATGCCTTAGGATCATTTCCTCGGTTTGCGTGCCGTGTGCACGCATTTCGAGGCATCTCATTTTCATAGCATAGTGTATGTTAGGGTTGCATATTAGCTGCATTTCATGCATATCATGCATATTGCATCATGTTCGAGATAGGAGTTAGCCCGGGCACGGGAAACGAGGCACGTTTCGTACTCCGAGTGACGGAACGGGTCTCAATCCCCAGGTCACCGACACTCCGGACTACCCATGATGGAGCTAGGTTTTGTTGTAGCATTCATATGCATTCATCCTATATTGAGTTGTGCAATTCGACTCCTCGGCCATCATGCATCGATATGCGTGATTGGTGGCACGAGGATCGAGGCATGCACATATATCTGTGAAATACATTGCTATGCCCCTTTCCTGCTCTCTGTTGCAGCATACCAAGAATCAGCAACTTTTCGGAGTCGGGCGCGCATTTCGAGGAACATTGCAAACCGAGGCTAATCGGGGCATCCCAGTGGATTTCCGCGCAAGGCAGCCCAGCATACATCATTCATCAGAATCAAGGCACCCCCTGGCTTGCATGCCAGTTTACAGTTTTTCTTAGTTTAATTTGTTAATTAATTAGGGATCTGTATTATTCGGACTGTATATTTCGGACTGTATATTATTCGGACTGTATTATTCTTTTATTTCGGACTGTATTATTTATTCGAACCCTCTGCGCGAGGGCATAATTATAATAAGTGTGGGTGAGTGTGATGTATGTCTTCCAACCCCCATTTCTTTCTCCCTTTTATTTACCCGCTTACGATGGTTAGATATAGGGCATATTTCAATTAGCATACAGTATGACAGCATGTTTGCATCATTCATCTGTTTTGCATGCACCGGGCTCGGCGCATCATACAAACTGCATTTGTATTTCAATTCTAAATTGAATACGTGTTAGTTGTTGCATTTCATATGCCATGTTTAGAATAGCCGAGCCTGCTATAGTTTGCGTCTTTGCATGTGTTGCATTAGGCATTTCTGTATAATTAGGATCATGCATGATTTCTAATCAGCTTCTATTTTGGGTTGGAGTACTCGGTGAGTTTTATGCTTTAGCATCCTTGCATGCGTGTGAGTGATTGCCATGAGGCTAATTGCTTATGTGATATAACTGCCTTGAATGCCTGTGGGTGGAGGTTGGGTTACTTGAATTGGGACAATGCGTTGACTGTTTGTTTTAAGCCCACTAGATAGTGGCAAAATCATGTTTTCTAAGCCCACCTGAGGGTGGCAAATCCACGTCTTAGCCTATCTGCGGGTAGCACCATCAAACCATTTTCAAACAAACAAACATGAAGTGTTTTGTTCCAATTCAAGCGACTCAGTCTATACTTGTATGCTGTGCGCATCACATAGTAACCTAGGCTAATAACTGGAATAAGAACGCACAATGTTTTCAAAATAAGATATCATGGTTAGTAGAGGCCGGTCTTTGACCGGGCGAGCGGGGTGCTCACGAAGTGACCTTCCCCAATCGTACCCAAGTTCCCGAGCCGAGGCAACTTTGGTGATGACGGACACGTGGCCTTTGGCACCGAGTCAGGGTTTCCTAAATTTCCCATTTTAAAAATATTTAGGTGGCGACTCTGTATCTGGCAAAGCAGTCCATGTTTGGCACTTCTTTCAAAATCTGTTTTCCAAAACGATTTGCCGGATTTGGACTCTTTGGTTCAAGATTAAGAACCGTGACACGAAATCGAGTCCGAGCTCTAGCGAGGTCCCCCGCGGGCTTGTTACAGTTTCTGGCGACTCTGCTGGGGATTTAGAGAACTTGACTCGAACTCATGATATCTGGTTTTTTACTACACTTGTGTGTTTCTTTGCATTACATTTGCATTGGTGCGCCTAGGACACCGTGTTTCCCATCTGCTATTCCTGAGCGGTTTGCCGGAGGCTTGTCTTGTCAAGGCATGTCCATAAGGCTGACTGGTTACGAGCTCTGCCAGTATGGGAACACAAACCCCGGTTTTACCGGGGCACCCTTTTTGACCATCCGACCTAGTGCATATTCGGATCCATAGTGACCATTCCAAACTAGGACAGGTTGCTTACCCGTTTATAGGTTGTTTGAAACCGCTGCGTGCGTAGTGAAACCCTAGCTCCTGACAAAATAGGACAGGGAAACCCTACCCCAACATAGGGGTGTTTTGGCTCTCACTTATCTGTTATGTGCTTTAGAGTGCGTCTCTACAGGAATGCATGTATCAGTTTGCAAGTTTGGGCATCGGGCCTGCGGGCACCAATATCGGTATTTTAGGAATCAGTTATCTGCAGGTATCAGATTCAGTTTTGAGGCAGAATTCAGTAGAGGGCACAGTCATCCTGTTATGCTCATATCTGTTTTGGTGAAATCAGGCTGAGATACTCCATGTTTTCTCTTTTGCTAGGTAGTCCTGGAACCATAGCTTCAGAAGGCTTCGATATCCCCCGGGTACATTGGACTAGTGCTGATAGACTTTGTTAGGTCAGAAATTCAATTCAAGGGCAACCAGTGTTCTGTCGTTGAGGCAAGGCAAAGAAGGGCCAGACAGGGCTCATTGGTTCATCTGATCCGACAGTCACCAGTCACATCATCAGTAGACCCGTGATGGCACAGGGTTCGGAAGAATTTGTGGCCGTGATAACAGCGCTAAATCAGGGAACTGCCATGCAGGCTGAGACCAGTATTGAAACGCAGCGCCCATCTGGGGCATTTGCCTCACATCCAGCTTTGGGACCCCAGCCGAACTTTGACCCAATTCCGCCAACTGAAGATTTGCAGGGTCCGGATCCTCGAGAAGGGCTGGCTCAAGCCCAAGTTTTCAGACCCCTGGTGCAGCCTAATGAGAGGCTTTATCCCCTTGATGCTAATGACCTCGGTCTGACCGCAGTGAAAATTGCGAACCTCGAAAAACAATTCAAAAAGGCACAGGGCCTTGACTCCATTCCCGACATTGAGGATGGGCACACCGAGTCTGCTGTCCGGCTCCCAGACAGATTCAAAATGCCACATATTGACCGTTTCGACGGGTCTGGGGATCCAATGGTACATATCCGACTTTTCTTGGATGTCCTAAAGCCGATGGGTCTGACTAAGCCACAGAAACTCTCTCTGTATGGAAGAACCATGTCGGGTGTAGCAGCCACTTGGTACGCTAAGTTGGAAGATAAAGTGAAACAAAACTGGGAAGAACTGGCTGAGGCCTTTGTTGATCGGTATTCTTACAATACCCAAGTTGAAATGACCATCCAAGAGCTTGAAGCAACCCGCCAGAACCCAACAGAGCCTTTTGTGAAATTTGTTGCGAGGTGGAGAGCAAAGGCAGCACAGATGACAGATCACCGCCCTTCTGAGAGGGATCAAGTGCAGATGATGGTGCGAAACCTCGAGCATGATATGTTGCAAAAGTTGATAGTGGCTCCACTATTCACTTTCAAAAGTTTGCATGAACTGGGGGTTCAGGTCGAGAATTCGTTCAACAGTGGGATCATTCCCAGAACAAGGGAACCGATAAGGAGGGCGATTGCAGGGAGTACCAATGTCGGAAGTAGCACTATTCCCGAACCCACTGAAATCAATACAGTCGCCATAGCCAACCCTTTTGCCAAACCAAGCCTACGACCAGCCAGCCCAGCCCAAGCTCAGGGCAGAACTTTCACCCCCCTCTATATGAGCCTGACTAGCGCACTAAAACTCCTGATGGAAAGAGGGCATGTCAAACCCCTCGATCCTCAACCTCTTCCCAACCCACTCCCAGCCAGACATAACCCCTCCAAGTACTGTATGTACCATCAGCAGCGTGGTCATGGCACCGACCGTTGCTACCGCCTTCGTCATGAGGTCCAAAATCTCATCGATAACCGGACGATAGTTCCACCTTCAGACCCCAATGACCAAACATCTCCTGCCTACCTCAATCTCATCCATATACTGCCATCCACCTATGACCCCAGCATATATATCACCCCGGCCCATCTACCCAAGCCTAAGGTGTTTATCCCAGAAAGCATGGACTTATGCATGATGGGTGCACCTGAACCCCAATCATCTCAAACCCATGAACCCACTACTTCCGAGCTGATGAGGATGATTGAAGATCTTCAGAGAACAGTGGCGGATTTAGCCTTTGGAGTTTTGGCTCCATCATCAACCACATCGCCTACCAGGGAGTTCATGTCAAAAGGCTCCCCAAGCTTGGGACGGGCTGCATTGGGAGAAGGCAAATCCCTTGGCGAGGTAAAGGCGAGTGGAAAGAACAAGATAGGGGCAGACATGGATCCCCATGAGCATCTTCTGTTGGCTGTTGAGGCTTTGAAAGCCGAGGGACTGAACAAAGAGCAAGTGCTCGCAGTTGTTGCAAAAACTGTGGACGGCATTTTCGCCACTCAAGTTGGGGGCAGTTTGAATCAAAGGGCAAGCCGGGAGAAGGGCCGATATACCAGAGGCAATCCTGTCAGCTATAATCGTCCACTCAGAAGGGATCAGCAAACTAGGCCAGCACCTGCCAATCCCTTTGCTGGTACATCCAGCAAAAATCCACAAACCCAGAAGTACCAACCCCGAGGTCAGAGGGTCTTCCATGCCCTCCACATGCCTTTATCCAAAGCTTTCCAAATCCTTGTTGGACAAGGCCATCTCAAACCCCTTGAGCCTCGGCCTCTCCGAACCCTCTTCCGGCTACGCATGATGCTACCCAGTACTGCGCATACCATCAGCAAACTGGCCATACTACCAACAACTGCTTCCGTCTTCGCCATGAAGTACAGGATCTATTTGATAACGGGGTCATCCTCCTGCCGAGCTCAGCAAAGTCTATCGGCACTGGGTCAGTGAACTTGGGGGATAATGTGATTATGTGATCGAGGGATGAACCACCTGCGGATGGCGCTCAGATTACTCCAGCTGTGGTGGATGGCATGCACTGTTTTGAGCAATGTACAAGTGCTGTTAATTTTGCATTCTGACTTGGGTATTGGGTCAGTCTTGTTGTTTTGTTTTGCGTCTGTCCTTTTGTTTTGAGTCAGTCCTTTGTTTTGGGTCTGTCTTGTTGTATCGAGTCAGTCCTATTGTATGGGAGTCGGGTGATTCCGGGGGTGTTACCTCGGGCGTCACCATTTTGTTTCGTGTTTGTCTTTTTGTTTTGTTTTGAGTCTGTTTCTGCCAGGGAGCCAGTTATGCCAACAGATTTTGAATGAAACAGCAATGATTTTCACGCTCTCACATTTGCTTGCCGTGTGTGCTAGTTGTACCGGGATTTGAATGAAATGGCAGTGCATTCCACCTGCTCTCTTGTGCCTTGAAGTCATTGTAATGACCTGTGTTTTTCAAAACTTTTTGAACACTGCGGTGAAAACAAAGAGGGAGGAATTCCTTGGGATTTGCAAAACTTTGATCAAACTGAGAGAAAGAGAGGCGTGCTAAGCCCTTAATGAATGAAATCATGCTTGTTGGAGTGAGTACTGAGAAGGACCCTGCTGCTTGATCCAGACGTTTCACACTATCTTCAGCGCGAGCGATTTGTCGCTTTCTTAAAAATTTTCAAAAACAAAATGTTTTGCGCAGTCCTGCGAAGACCTGTGTGGAGTCGCTCTTCAGATTGTGCAGCCTAGGATCGCTCTCAGCCTCGAGACTCAACCCCTTTTGCTTCCAAACCTTGAACTTGAATTCAGAAGGTTCAACGGTCAACTACAATGTGAGGCCTGTGTGGCCAGATTTGAAGCAGCCCTCGAACAAGAGGCACCAAAGTCAGATCAAGAAGATCAGACCTCATCAGAAGAAGCTTGCGAAGCTAAATCAGAAGCACCCCTCGAACTAGGGGCAAAAATGTCCGATATGCTCGAAGTGCCGAAGATGGATCCTTCTGCGAATCAATACAGCAGTCATTTTCCGGGATTCAGATGCCTTTAGGATCTCAAACCATTTGGCATGGACCAGCTACACTTTTACCCTTTGAGAGGCTCGCTGGGCCGAAAACCCGAAAGGGCGACCCAGGCAAAAGTTAGAGCAAGACAAAAAAAATATATACAAAAAATGCAAAAAGAGAAAAAAAAAAAGAGAAGAATGAAAAAAAAGAAGTAAAGAAAAAAAGAAAAATGCAAAAAAAAAAAAAAAAAGGAAAGAAAAGAAAAGATAAAAAAGAAGAAAAGAAAGAAATGAAAAAGAAAAGAAAAACAAAGCTCGCAAGGTTGAAAACCTGCAACAGGCGCCTTGGCAAAAGTTAGAGCATAAAAAGGAGAGGTTAAATACCCGAGTGTACCTTAACCCCGAACTACGTAAGGCTTGATTCCCATCTTTGGGATACGTAGGCAACTTCATTCTGAAGTCCAGCCGTAAAACGATTCAAATTCAATTGTGTCCATGTAATGGTTTTGATTATCTTTGCCTTCTCTGTATCCGAGAGTCCGGTTTTGTTCGTCGCTCCGAGGACTGACTACAATGCGCTGCAGCACCATTTAAACAAGGGGTAATTCTTCGTTGCCATTCAGTGTGCTGCGGCGCCATTCAAACAAGGGGCAACTTTTCGTTGCCATTCAATGCGCCGGGGTGCCGTTCAAACAAGGGGCAACTTTCCGTTGCCATGCAGCTCTCTTCAAGCACGGGGCAGTTTTCCCTTGGATCCGAGGTTGTGCATCTCAAGAGTAGGTTTCATGCTCGTTGAGCAATGGCCGTTTGCAAAAATAGTTTTTGAGGATTTTTACTGAGGTTGACTAATTCTCTCAAAAATTACCCCATTTTTCTAAAACTAGACCATTTCTTGGACCCAAAAAAGGAAAATTTTCAGTGCTCATAGCCTGACTTGCGTGATTTGAAATCAAAAATCGAACAAGCATGTTAATCTAACTCTCATGTTGGTCAAAATTGTTTTAGTAGAAAGCAAAAAAAAAAATGGTCAAAATGATGAACTAGGGGTACAGTTGAGTCAGGTTTTCTGTCTTTTCCTTTATCAACGCGCTTGCCAAGAAGGGCACTCTACTGCTGGAAAAGGGCACCACTGAAGCTAACCGCAAAGGGCTGAAAGCTCTCTCATCCTCCAAGCAAAAAACTGTCGAGCCAAGTGCGAAGCACGAACTGGAATGAGGCAAGATATTCCACTCCACCATCTGGACAGATCTTATCACGTCCAAACTCCCCAGCAAAGCATCATCAACCGATGCTAGCTGCAGATTTGCTACACACCCAGTTGTAGCGCAACCCCTCTGTGGGAGGAATTCACTAGCTGCGTGCAGAAGAAGAAGAATCTAGCGGAATGCTAGGGGCACGAGCCCACAACTTGTTGTTTATCCATCAACCACCCAGGGGAGGGATGAAAAATGAGAGATTGAAGAATAGAGAGATGTGCGATGTGAGAAAAAGTGAGCAAAAGGGTTTTGAGAGAAAAATCGAGATTGAGTGCCCAAGCGATATGAGAGACACAAATAAGAAAGGGTGGGAAACACTACCGGTGAAACAGGCTCCATGTGCACGTCTGAGTGTCGTGTCTTTTTGTTTTATCTCGATTTTGTTTTGGGTCGTTTCGAATGTTACTCGATGTGTCTAGGTTGTGTGCCTTTTATTTCCTTGTTGAGTCGTTTTGCTGTGTTCAGTCGTAGGCTCAATACCTGGTCGAAAACTCATCTCTCAATTTCAAAAATAAAATCGTTTTGTGCTCCGAGTGCCGTGCCGTTCTCCACATTTGTGCAAAACAGGATTGGTTCTTTCAAAAGTCGCGGGGTTCACCCCCGATAAGTGTAAACAGTAGAACAAGGGCCTATCTGAAGCTTTTTAGGTTCCGGACTACAAAGCAAAAGAAAAGAAGGGAAATCGAAGCATCTGAGTGAGTTTCACCTTCAGCAAGTTCCGTGATTGTATTCCGGATGTACCTCTTCAGGCCTTGTTAATACTACCGAAGTATGAGTGCGTCTCGACCCCAAGTGTAAGCCTACTTCAAGTCAGAATGGCAGTCCAAGCAGCACCAGAGGGTTTCACATGCAGATGTTATCTCTCGCCAATTTGAATAGGGTGTGCCCTTTTGAGCTGAGTATGTTGTGAAGCCCTCTAAGAAGCAAATCAGAGGCACCAGAGTACATATTTGATGCTCCTCTATTGCATAGAATGTGAGATCTCATATATACACTGTTGTTGCATGCGTGCCGCGCATCGTTATGATTCATGCGTAGAATATTCTTGCTTTCAATATTGCATAGAATGTGCTTCCATACTTGCATAGAAAATGCTTGTATCTATTGCATAGAAAATGCCCCCATACTTGCATAGAAGATGCATTTTATCTCGCTCGCACTGTCTTGTGCACTTACACTTTGTATCTCACTTGCACTGTCTTGTGCATCTTGTGGTTGTATCTCACTCGCACTATCTTGTGCATTACATATCAATCGCGCTGTTTAGCGCATCGCACTGTCTTGTGCATTTCAAATCACTCGCGCTGTTTAGCGTAACGCACTATCTTGTGCATTTCAAATCAATCGCGCTATTTCGCGCACCTCCATTTTTTATCATTCGCGCTATTTTGCGCACCACAATCGCACTATTTTGTGCAGTTTACATTCGCGCTATTTTGCGCACCTCAATCGCACTGTTTTGTGCAGTTTATCATTCGCGCTATTTTACGCACCTCAATCGCACTGTTTTGTGCAGTTTACATTCGCGCTATTTTGCGCACCTCAATCGCACTGTTTTGTGCAGTTTACATTCGCGCTATTTTGCGCACCACAATCGCACTATTTTGTGCAGTTTATCATTCGCGCTATTTTGCGCACCACAATCGCACAATTTTGTGCAGTTTACCATTCGCGCTATTTTGCGCACCTCAATCGCACTGTTTTGTGCAGTTTACATTCGCGCTATTTTGCGCACCACAATCGCACTATTTTGTGCATTTCAAATCAATCGCGCTGTTTAGCGCATCGCACTATTTTCTGCATTGTATCATTCGCGCTATGTTGCGCGTCTCACCTGTACTTGTTAGTGCATTACGTTTCACTCGCGCTATTTTGCGCATCGCACTATTTTGTGCACATTACTTGCATTGTGCATGCATTTTATCGTGCTATCTTGCGCATCTCACCTACACTTGTTAGTGGTTGCATCGCGCTATCTTGCGCACCTTACCTGTATCACACTGCTTTATGCATTCACTCGCCGACACCGCGTGTGTCAAACTTTCGGAATCACAGGAATCACATTGAATATATGTTGTTAGCATAATTGTTCTTGTTGAGTTTCTCCCTTTTTGCAGGCACGATATTGTATGTACGGTTCATTTGAGGCTGGTGCGACCAGACGAATCGTGCAGGTATCGTATCTTCTCCGTGTGAGACGCGACGAGAATTGAATAATTCTCCGCATTCCTAACTGCATGAAATATATTTGTTGCTTTGCATTCTTGCTTAAAACTGTTGCATCTATTTGCGAATACTTGTTTCATTACAGCTTGCTGCACTTGCATGATCATTGAATTACATCTGATCCTGTGCATATCATTTTGCATTTTGCCCCCTTTGCCTGCGGGCACATCTCTGTTTATCTTGTATGATTGCCTAAGTCTTCGGCCTTGTCAAAAATGGGTCGTCTCTGGGCTTTGACATTCACTCCCGTCACTTGTGACTTCCGAGTTCTATCAAAGAGGGGCAACTGTAGACACCCCATTTTTGATCGTCCATAAGACTTCGACGCGACTGATGATTTACATGGTGGAGAAAGGTGTGCAGGGCAAAGGTTCAATTTCTTCGGCAAAGAGAGAGTCGAATTTCAACTTCATACCCCTGTTCTGGACCAGAACGATCTCGATCAAAAGATTTAGACTTAAAACCCTCTCTTTCAAAACATTTTTGAAATAAAGTTTTTACGATGTTCCGAGGCTCGCATTTTGTCAAATGTTGCGTTTTTCGGTAAACCGAGCAAGGACAAAGTGGAAATGAATGAAAGAGAGATGAAATCTTTGAAAAATCTTCTAAAACACCTTACTTAGGGGTTTGGAGTTGAAGAAAAGAGGAGAAGAGAGAAGAAAACTGGTTCGGGAGAAGTTCGGCATGAATCCGGTTAGGGCCAAATCTGCGCGGCTTCACGGAAACTGGCATAACTTTTTCCACAGAGGAATTTTAATGCGAGGTTGGCGCCATTGGAAAGCTAACTTCAAGGGCTTCAAAGTGGCCACATGGTCGGCCAGCAATTGTTCAGGCCGGCCACCTTTCTTTGGTCAAAAGTGATTCAGCATGAATCCAGGAAGGAGAGAAAACACTGCGCGGCTTCACCAAAATGGCCATAACTCTTTGCACAGGGGAATTTTGATGCAAGGATGGTGCCATTGGAAAGGAGACTTCTGGGGCTTCATTTTTCACTCAAGAATCTCCTAAGTCCAAGTTCGGGGGAGGAGATATGGTTGGTTGATGCCCGGTTGGACCGAATCTGCGCGGCTTCACGGAAACTGGCATAACTTTTTCCACAGGAGGAATTTGGATGCATGGTTTGCGGCATTGGAAAGCTAACTTCTGGGGCTTCATCCTAGAGGGTAGCTGGCCACTTTTGACCTTTTTGACCTGGCCGGCCGGCCAGGTAAAGGGCCGGCCGGCCACCTGCAACTAAAGTACCTAGCCGGCCTGCTTCCTCAGTGGGGGTGTATTACAGCTGTATATCTGCTTTTCCTCAAAAATATCTGTACCCGGGGGATCCTCTTGGAGGGAGATAAAGGCTCATTTCCCTCCACTTTTGCAAGGACTCCTCTCTCCCTCTCTTGTCTAGATTGGTGTCCTCCCAACTCAAGAGAAGAGGTTCAAGAGTTGGCTTGAGCATATACATACACACAACTCCATTTCCTTCAAGTTTTGGTGCCATTTCTTCATCATCTTCAAGCTCTACCCTCACCACTCCATTCCAGCAGCAAAGGAAGGGATTCCAGCAGCTTAGAGTCATCAAATCTGGTCCAAGAAGCAACAAAAGTGTTGGTCTTCAAGGGTAAGTAGATTTCCCCTCTTTCGCAGCACTTTCTTGCCTCTTTTCTTAAGCCTACTTGCTTACTGTTTTGGGCTCCGACCTTAACTGAAACTAGGTCTATTTTGAGCTATTCTTCATGTTTTCTCAAGGGCTCAACCCTGTTTGAGCCCTCCATCTTGCACTTCTTTCAATATCCTCTTATATGCCATTATTTTGCATTGAATATTTGGCCTATGTGTGATCTGAATTGGAGCATCTCATGAACTGATATTGTACTTATTTTGAGGCTCTCTTCAACATTGAAGAAGGGCTCAACCTTGTTTTCATGCTCCATATGTCACTTGCTTTGAATCCATGTTTTACCCTTGTTTTTGCATGCTTTTTTCTAGCCTATGAGTGATCTGTTTTAGAGCATAATGTAAACTGTGAGTGGGCTATTTTGAGCCCCTCTTCAACATTGAAGAAGGGCTCAACCCTCTTTGGCCTCTCTATCATGCACTTGCTTCATAATCTCTCATATTTACCGTAAATTTGCATGATTTGTTTGACCTACATCTGGTCTGTTTTGGTGCATGTCATGAACTGTGAGTAAGCTTATTTTGTGTCCCTCTACAACATTGTAGAAGGGATCAACCTTGTTGGGGGTCTCCATGTTATACTTGTCATTATATCCCTCTTGGACCCCCATTTTTTGCATGCTTGATTAAGCTCATCTAGCTTCTGTTTTCGGCCATCATCAGAACTGGAAAGAGTCATATTTTGATCTTATTGACATATTTCATTAAGGGTCTTTTCTGGTTTGATGAATGTTTGGGGTACCTCATGTTATAGCCTTATGTATCCTCAATCTTGCATGGCATTTTTAGCATGTTTTCATACTGAGTTGGGGGATGTCATCTACTGTAAATGTTCATATTTTTAGTCCCTCATCAGTGTTGTAGAAGGGTACTTTTCCATTCAGGCATCGCATGTATCACTTGCTTCAATACCCCTCTCTTGGCCCGTATTTTTGCATGCTATTGTTGCCCTATCTATGCTTGTTATTTAGCCCTTTTTGTGACTGAAAAATGCTATTTTGGGGGCTGCCTTGCTACTGTTTTGCATGTCATGTACCAATTATGCATGTTTAGTATGGCTGTAGGCCATTTCGGGTGCTTAATATCGCATTTCGGGACCATTCCGTGCATTCGGTGTCATTTCCCCACCTTTCGGGACTGTTTTGCATCATTTGTGAGTGCTGAAATTCCATTTGCATGTTTGCATATCATTTTCTATGTCATTTCATGCTTTAATGTATTGCCTCGGTTTGCGTGCCCGTGTGCACGCATTTCGAGGCACTTCTTTTTTTATCCGACGGCCTCCCGTGTGAGTGTGGCTGAGGCTCTCTCATGTTGGTATAAGTCCATTCTGAATTCTGTATGCTATTTTAGTCTCATCGCATTCCGTATGCCATTTTCTCGGTTTGCGTGCCTGTGGGCACGCATTTCGAGACATCTCATTTTAGTCTCATTGCATATCATTTTCATGCCATTTCATGCCTTACGGCCATCGCCTCGGTTTGCGCGCCCGTGTGCACGCATTTCGAGGCACCTCTTTTTTTATCCGACGGCCTCTTATGTGAGTGTGGCTGAGGTCCACTCGTGTTAGTGTAAGTCCAATTTGCATTGCGTATGACATTTTATGCCTTAGGATCATTTCCTCGGTTTGCGTGCCCGTGTGCACGCATTTCGAGGCATCTCATTTTCATAGCATAGTGTATGTTAGGGTTGCATATTAGCTGCATTTCATGCATATCATGCATATTGCATCATGTTCGGGATAGGAGTTAGCCCGGGCACGGGAAACGAGGCACGTTTCATACTCCGAGTGACGGAACGGGTCTCAATCCCCAGGTCACCGACACTCCGGACTACCCATGATGGAGCTAGGTTTTGTTGTAGCATTCATATGCATTCATCCTATATTGAGTTGTGCAATTCGACTCCTCGGCCATCATGCATCAATATGCGTGATTGGTGGCACGAGATCGAGGCATGCACATATATCTGTGAAATACATTGCTATGCCCCTTTCCTGCTCTCTGTTGCAGCATACAAAGAATCAGCAACTTTTCGGAGTCGGGCGCGCATTTCGAGGAACATTGCAAACCGAGGCTAATCGGGGCATCCCAGTGGATTTCCGTGCAAGGCAGCCCAGCATACATCATTCATCAGAATCAAGGCACCCCCTGGCTTGCATGCCAGTTTACAGTTTTTCTTAGTTTAATTTGTTAATTAATTAGGGATCTGTATTATTCGGACTGTATATTTCGGACTGTATATTATTCGGACTGTATTATTCTTTTATTTCGGACTGTATTATTTATTCGGACCCTCTGCGCGAGGGCATAATTGTAATAAGTGTGGGTGAGTGTGATGTATGTCTTCCAACCCCCATTTCTTTCTCCCTTTTATTTACCCGCTTACGATGGTTAGATATAGGGCATATTTCAATTAGCATACAGTATGACAGCATGTTTGCATCATTCATCTGTTTTGCATGCACCGGGCTCGGCGCATCATACAAACTGCATTTGTATTTCAATTCTAAATTGAATACGTGTTAGTTGTTGCATTTCATATGCCATGTTTAGAATAGCCGAGCCTGCTATAGTTTGCGTCTTTGCATGTGTTGCATTAGGCATTTCTGTATAATTAGGATCATGCATGATTTCTAATCAGCTTCTATTTTGGCTTGGAGTACTCGGTGAGTTTTATGCTTTAGCATCCTTGCATGCGTGTGAGTGATTGCCATGAATAGCATGCTTGCCATGAGGCTAATTGCTTATGTGATATAACTGCCTTGAATGCCTGTGGGTGGAGGTTGGGTTACTTGAATTGGGACAATGCGTTGACTGTTTGTTTTAAGCCCACTAGATAGTGGCAAAATCATGTTTTCTAAGCCCACCTGAGGGTGGCAAATCCACGTCTTAGCCTATCTGCGGGTAGCACCACAAACCATTTTCAAACAAACAAACATGAAGTGTTTTGTTCCAATTCAGGCGACTCAGTCTATACTTGTATGCTGTGCGCATCACATAGTAACCTAGGCTAATAACTGGAATAAGAACGCACAATGTTTTCAAAATAAGATATCATGGTTAGTAGAGGCCGGTCTTTGACCGGGCGAGCGGGGTGCTCACGAAGTGACCTTCCCCAATCGTACCCAAGTTCCCGAGCCGAGGCAACTTTGGTGATGACGGACACGTGGCCTTTGGCACCGAGTCAGGGTTTCCTAAATTTCCCATTTTAAAAATATTTAGGTGGCGACTCTGTATCTGGCAAAGCAGTCCATGTTTGGCACTTCTTTCAAAATCTTTTTTCCAAAACGATTTGCCGGATTTGGACTCTTTGGTTCAAGATTAAGAACCGTGACACGAAATCGAGTCCGAGCTGTAGCGAGGTCCCCCGCGGGCTTGTTACAACATGCCATCTTATGTCTACTAGGGTCTTTGGTCTAACTTTCAAGAACTCTATGGCCAAATAATTTGCATGAGAATTCTAAAAATATAAGATTGAGAGGGTTTGTAGAGATATAGGGAGATGGAAAAATGCTAGGGACATCGATTGTGAATGGAAAAACGGGTATGGTTTTTGGGCTTTGTTACTCTTGAGCATGAAAATGGGTATGATTCCAAGGTTTGGGTATTAATGTTCGGTTTTGGGTGTTATTAGTCTCATGGTTTTACTCTCTACTATTTATAGTAGATTATCCATCTCACTCATGGATGTCGACAGGTTATGCTGAACTATGCAAATCAATGTGGATGATTGTATTTTTCTTGGGTAAATTACACTGACCTCTCTTGAGATTTGAAAAAAATATACTAAGGTCTCGTTTGAAAGCAGACTTTTTTTAGTACTTTTAGTTTTTGGCTAAAATATAATGCAAAAAAATTAATATGTTTGAGATGATTTTTAACTTTTTATGAAAAGATGTGCAAAAAATAGAAAGAAAATAATATTCGACTTTTTTGTATAGGTTGTTAGCTTTTTGATTTTTTTGGTGACTTTTTGACTTTTAGGCTAAAAAGTGATGTTGCCAAACGAGGTCTAATTCCCATAATTTTGACATAATTATCTAGACTTCCTTTTAGTAAGTTTAAATAGATCAAAGCTTTTTTTTTTATCGGCAAACGACGAAAGATTTTATTGATGACAAACCATACAGAGTATGAAGGATACATCAATAAGAGGAGCTTGGAGCTAAACGAAGCTCCAACCTCTTAGTTGGTGAGAAACCAACAGAGAAAACAAAAGAAAACATCAGAGCAGAACAAGAGAGCAGGAAGCAGAACAAAACCGGAACAACACAACCAAAAATCCAGATCAGCAAATCCCAG
>JAPPVO010007824.1:0-16717 GCA_030407325.1 Camellia japonica
ATTTGTAATTTTCCAAACTACAGGAACAATTCATATTTTAAGCAAATCTCAGGTGTGTATTTGTAATTTAGCCATTTTATAATAAGAATATATGTGTAATTTTAAGTTTACTCTGACCTGACATTGGATTTAATTTAATTATTTCAAATCTAGTTCTAAAAAAATTTAAATTCCAAACTCGCTCACTTAACTTAATATATATAAACTATTAATTTTTTATTTTTTACTTTTGTCTTGAATGGATATTAAATTATTTATTTATTATTTAAATTTGAAATGTTAAAAAAATAGGAATTTTTTTTCAACTCCTCCATTATAAGTCTCTGCTAGTGTAATGATACAAAAATATTACCTATTAGAGTATCTCCATCCAAACTTTCAAAATTTGGTGTGCCAAATTGTTTTGAAGATTTAGGTGGCAAATTGACATATGTCAATTTGACATAAACTCTCCATCCGATATGTCAAATCTATTATTCTATTATTTTTTAAAACGAAATTATTTTATTGGATAGATTTAACGCTTGACATCAATATGAAGTATGTCAAATTTGATACGTTGAGTTCATGCCAAATGGTAGTGGCATAATGGGTTGACTTCATTTTTTATGTCAAAATAGAATTGTTGGACTGTCACATTGGATTTGCAATATCGGGTAGAGGTGCCCTTAGAGCAATTCCAACCATACTCTTTATTTTTCCTAATTCCTTTTTAATTTACGTACTCCAATGCTACTATTTATTTTATCTATCTATCCATTCAAACTATTTAAAGAGCCTCCAAAGACTCTCCAAATATAGCTAGTCTTGAATTTTTTTTTTTTTTGGGGAGGGGGGGATAAAAATAGCTATTGTATATGATGATACTAACTACAATAGTTAAGAAGCCTTTTTTACAGAACCCATTGCAGAGGTTCTTAGTATAAGTTTTCCAAAGGTACGCTTTATTTTGTTTGGACGAAAACACTCTTACTTATTGAATCTCAAAAATTGAAAGAATAGAACACATACAATAATCATGTTGTTTTCAAAATTAGAATGTTTTAAAAACTCAAAAAATCAATAACTTTTGATCTTCTTCATTTGTTGTAAAATTTATATTTTTCCAGTTTTCTTGTCAAGATTTATCAAACAAGAACAATGATGAAAATGAAATTAAAAAAAAAATCGTAAAAAATTCACTGAGTTGGTTATTTTCAGTAGTCAGTGAATCAAGGAAATTTAAACTTGGTGAAATTTCATTGGGTTCACAAAAATCAAATTTCATTGTACAAGGAGAAATTTCATTGTGTATTTCAATAAAAAAATAAAATAAAATTGGGTAGATGTATTTCAATAAAAGTTAACTAAATAAGCTTCACTAGTAAAATTTCACTAAATGTTTACACTGTATAAGCTTTAGACAAGTGAAATTTCACTCAGAGAAAATTTTCTTAGAAAAATTTCACTATAACGGTGAAATTTATTTTTTTGATTACAAATTTATATATTTTTTAACAGATATGTGAAGAAGAGAAAATAAATATTGATAGAGAATTGAATGAAGAAGAACAAAGTAAATAGAAAGAGAAATAAGGACAAAGACAATTATGGACTACGAAGGAAAACGGGAGACTAACAAAAGCAGCGTTGGTGGCAGTGGTGGAATTATAGCGATTCTGGTTTAAACTCGACAAATCTTGCATTCTGGATTCGGGTTTCATGATTTTGTATTGTTGTTCTTGTTTTCTTCTCCCTATTTCTCATTGAGTTGGAGTATTGGAATGTCTCGATTGTGTTTGAAACAGGTCGGTTGTTAGTTGGTTCAAACTATTGTTGCCCAAAATTTGGCCTCTTCGCTCGAGTGAAGCTTCGTACGCTCGAGCAATCTTTATGACCTCCTAGTACTTTTACAGGCCTGCAGAGATACTGAAGAGGTAGTGTTCTTCGCTCGAGCAAGACTTTTTGCGCTCGAACGACGGTCTCTGTCTGCAAAACTTCTGGGAATGTGTATTTTGTGCTTGAGCGACGCTTCTTGCGCTCGAGCGAAACAACTTATTGTGTCTGGTCGCTCGAGCGACAACTCTTACACTCGAGCGAGCTGAGCGTATATTAGTTCGCAGCAACACTTTTTTAGACCACTTTTTCATAACTTTTTTCCCAAAAACCCTAGATTGGCTCTCTCTCTCTCTAAAACCAACTTCTCTTTACAAATACACCTAGATCTAAGGGTCTCTCTACCCTACTTTCTTTGATAAAAAGATAGAACACTCCAACGGCTTCCATTTGATCCGAATAAAGCTTAGTTTTGGCGTCTTTAAAATTTCTCCATTTCTTCCTTGGTCTTCTAAGATTGAGGTAGGGACTTTCTACACTCTTCTATGAGCTTTAACTTAGTTATTTGTTATTGTGTAAATAAATGTTGGGATTCGGAGGATTTTAGACAAACCTAGGGTTTTGGTTTAAAATCAAAAGAAGGGTTTTCAAATAAAGGTATTGAAAATGATATTGGGTGTAGATATGAGGATGTGTTTTGTTAAATTTGTCGATTTTGACACACGAATTAGATTTTGGAAGAAAATAGAGTTTTGCCCTATAATGTTTCACATAATTATTTTGTATAAATAATGAATTGGTATTGGGAATGTGAAATTGGACAGACGTCTATATAAATAGTGGAGTTCGATACATGTTATCTCTCACCTATGGAAATTTTGATAATTTATCTTTTATGGAGATTGTATATCTATTTAGAAATATCTGTTTGGGCTATTGGTGGAGGATAGTTATGATTGTTGTAGAAATTGCATGAGGATTAGGTGAATTGAAACTAATCTTTTATCCGTTGTCATTGAATATGGCTATGTCTTTAATACATTGTAAGTGTATGATGTTTGGGAGAAGAAAGGGGATGTACTCCATGTTTGGGAGAAAAAAGGGGATGGGCTCCATTAAATTAAGTTGGCATGTGTGTCCAGGGTGAAAGTCCCAAAAATCGTGCGTATACATGGGTGCCGATTCCCGCGGACGAAATTTCCTTAAAATGGTAAATGGAAGTGTTGTATAATGGTTGTGTTGGCTAGAACCCACTGAGTTGTATCCACAGTTTGGTTACCTGAATGATTGGTGAATGACTCACGAATTAAGATAACATGGATTGAGATAGAAAGCTTGGCATGACATGGTTTTGTAAAAGATTTACAAATGATTTTATTATGGTCATTGGATATGCATCTCATACTTATATCTTTGTTAAGGTTCATATATTATGTTAAATTGTTTCTACTGGGCTTTGTCTCACCTTATTTGGGAAAAACCATTTTCAGGCGTCGGTGATATACCTCTGCCAAGACAGTAGCTTGGAGGGATTTGGAGCAAGAGCTTATTTTTGTTGTATTTATTTTGTATAGCCAAGGGCTTTAATTGTATTGAGCTAGACTCTTTTTTGTTGTTGTTGTAACCAAGTAGTGACTTGGAAAGATGTAAGCCTATAACAATGAATATCTATTTAGCTTTCACTCTTTTTACCACCTATAACACATGCTGTAGATTCAAGATCAACTATTTATGAATGTATATCGCATGTGCCACCCTTTTTTATCAACTCTGATAAATGAAAGTATGTTTTTCGATTTTACTTCCACTTATGAGATGTGTTTATCATATTTATTTTGGGGCGTTCCAGGAATGGTAAAGATGTGGTGGTGGAGGTTGTACAGAAACAATATCATGTCATTCTAATTGTGAGATTTCATCTAAGTCGAACAAATGACACAATGTGTAAATGATTTAGATAAAAAGAAAAAATCAACAATGGTGATGATAAAGCGGTGATTCGCCATTGGTGGAGGTGTTGTTCCATATCTAGGAAGCCTTGTGGTAAAGAGAGAGATGAGAGAGACAGAGAGTCAAAACAAAAAGAATGTAGAAAGAAAAGAATGGAAAGAGAAAAATGATAAAAGAAATATGGGAAAAAGTAATTTGAATGTTGAAAGGTTGTTTTTAACAATTTATTTCATAGTTTTCTTGTTCTTCTAGAATTTGAAAGTTTAGAGACCTCAACTTAGGGCCATTTTGGCAAGTTGGTAAAAAGTTCACTTTTTGACTGTTGGCTTTTTTGGGTCATTTTTTATACATTTTTTTTAAAAAAAGTCAAAAAAATTAAAAAACTAACTTTTAACCAACTTTCCAAAACAAATTTAAACAAACTTTTTATGAATTAAAACTCTTATAGAAATTTATAAGGAGATGTGTCCCTAATTTTCCTTGAAAAAAATTTATACTTTATAGGGTTTGATAGTAAAATTATTTTGTGTTATAATTTATTTTCTGGTTTTAGTAACTAGAAAATTAATTTGTGTTTTGGTTTTTTCTGATTTTTGTAATCAGATATTATGGCTACTGCAACTGAAAATGGTACTCCAATTGTTACACCAACTCCGGTCCCTATCCAGAACCATGTTCAAGTTCCAATAAATCATGGAGAAAAAGGGGAAAAATTTAACGATACTGAGTTTAAGAGATGGCAGCAGAAAATGTTGTTTTATCTTACAACTCTAAATCTGGCCCGGTTTCTCCATGAAGAGACTCTAGTACTTAGAGAGGATGAAAGTGATCGGCAAGTTGTTGCAGCTGTAAATGCTTGGAAACATTTTGATTTTCTGTGCAGAAACTACATCCTCAATGGCCTTGACAACATACTGTATAATGTTTACAGCCTTCTGAAAACAGCAAAAGAATTGTGGGATTTTTTGGAGAAAAAATACGAGACAGAGGATGCCGGCACAAAGAAATTTGTTGTCGATAAATTTCTGGACTTCGTTATGGTAGACTCCCAAACCGTAATTTCTCAAGTTCAAAATTTTCAATTAATTTTGCATGATATTCATGCTGAGGGTATGTCTCTAAGCGAGTCTTTCCAAGTCGTTGCTTTAGTAGAAAAGTTACCACCGGCTTGGAAAGATTTCAAAAATTATTTAAAACATAAACGCTAGGAGATGACTATGGATGAATTGATTGTAAGACTAAGAATTGAGGAAGATAACCGTAAGGCTGAAAAGAGGAATGGTAAAAATCCCATTGAGTCCAAGGCTAATGTGGTTGAACATGTGCCCAAACCACATAACAAAAAGAGGAAGTTTGCTGGAGATGGTCCTAAACAAGGCGACAACAATGGCAATAAGAAGTTCAAAAGAAAATGCTATAATTGTGGCAAGACCGAACATCGAGCCTCTAATTGCCACCGCCCTAAGAAGGATCGCAGAAGTACAAGTTGGAAGACTACCAATCAAGCCAATGTGACAGAACTTGATTACATCTCTGACAGGATAAATGCCATCAATCTCTCTGCTGTGGTGTCTGAGGCTAATTTGATTGGAAATCCCAAAGAATGGTAGGTTGACACTGGGGCAACTTGACACATTTGCGTGGACAAGAAAATGTTCACTACCTATAATGAGGCTGCAAATGGTGAACAACTATTCATGGAAAATTCATCTACTTATGTTGTGGCTGGACAAGGGAAAGTAGTATTAAAGATGATATCGGGAAATGAACTGACTCTCAACAACGTGCTGCATGTACCAGACATCCAAAAGAATTTAGTTTCTGGTTCTTTGTTAAGTAAAAATGGTTTTAGGCTTATATTTGAGTCTGATAAATTTGTATTAACAAAGAGTGGAATGTATGTTGGTAAGGGATACATAAGTGATGGTCTTTTCAAGTTGAATGTAATGACGGTTGTACCAAAACTTGCTATTAATAAAAATAACACATCTTTTGTGTAGCGATCCCAGTTTTGCCACTTCGCTGAGTATGTCGGGGGTCGAGCTGCCCGATCAGCTCGCGGGGGTCCAAGGGACAGCTTGCACACTGCTAAAAAGGCAGGTGCGGTGGGTTGGTGAGATCCAAAAAATTTTCCCTTTTCTTCTCTCTTTGGGCTGAAGTTGAATTACTTTTGTATATCTCTCTCTCTAAAAACATTTCCACTCCCTTCTCTCTATATTTCCTACCAAAAACCTCACAAGATCTTTGATTTCTTCAAATCCTTTGGGATTTGGACCTAAGTTTTTCATCAAAGTTGATTAGCTCCTCGAGGGCTTCGTTGTGTGCGGTGAAGATCGAGTTTGGACACCGTTGATTTTGGAGGTTTCATTTCATTTCTTCTTCCAAACTTGAGGTAGGGATTTTCTTAGAGTTATTATATATATTTTTGCAATATCTATATGATTTTCGAAATCATCTTTCGATAGCTTTGAAAATTGATTGTTGATTCAAGAAGTTGAGCGATTTTGAAAGTGGGTTTGTCTCTTGTTCTATTAAAATGATCTTATGGGTTTTGATCTTCGTTGATTGAAGAAAAGATGATTTTGGAAAGTTTTCTTTCAAAAGATTTGAGTTGTATAGTTTGGTGAGAAAACCTAGAATTTGGGGATTTTTTCTTAAAGCCTGAAAATCCATGAATGATATTGTTATATTTATTTTGTGTGTCAAAATAAATGAATGTTTGAAAATTTTCTTATTTATATTTATATAAATGATGATTTTAGGTAATACGAGAATTGTTGTTCATTTTGGAAATTATTGTTCAAAACGTTGAAATAGTCTTGAAATGACTAATTGTTGAGGATACTTGAGAAGAGGGAATTGTGTTATTCCTTGGATGATGAATTAGAATAAAAATATTTATATTCATCTTGTGTTATTGGCATATCAATTCATTTGATTACATTAACTTTGAAAGTTGATTTGAAAACTTGCATTGAGAAAAGAATGTTGAGAAACAAGTTTCCATGAATTGGTTTTGGGGTAAATATGATGGTAAGTCTTGACAGGTGGTGTAGATAAAATTGAATAGGTGTCGAGCCTTCCAGTTAATACTGGTAAAAATAACAGATTATAGGTGTCGAGCCTTCCAATCAATGCTAGTAAAAATGATAAATTGGTAGTACTTGTATAGTCTACTTGCAGACACCGACCTAGGGATTACTAGAATCGTATTTACCGCCCTTGAAATAAATTGTTAAGTTTTGAACAATTGAAATTGCATGATATCATTGAGCATGATAGTTTTCAAAAGATGAAAATGTGATTTATCTTCAAAAAGGGCATAGCATGGCATGTGCATTTCATCTCTTAAGACTTGTATAAAATGTATATACTTTGTTAAGAATTTCCTATTGGGTTTTATGCTCATCCTACAGGATTTTTGTGCAAGAAAAGATGTGGTGATCCCACCAAACTAGGGCGTGGAAGTATGTGTGTTGGGAGTACAATGCTCTCATTTTGCTGTGACTCTGTGAGTAAGCCAAAGGTTGTATTTGTGTGGGTTTGAATAACCGTTTTGTGTAACCAAACTCTAGCCTTGGAAACTTGTAAACCCTTGGGAGTATTTATTTGTTTATTTACTTGTTGTTGGATTAATGTATTGTTGCATGAAGAACTATTGTATCATGTAATGTAAGTTTGGAGATTTATATTCGGTTTTCTTTAAAGAGCCATGATTGTCGTATTATCATTTGGGCTAGAAATTTGGGGCGTTACATTTTGTTTATATTCTTGAGTCAAATTTATGGCGTGGTAGATTAGGACATATAAATTTTGATGCTTTGCGTAGATTAATTGATTTGGATTATATACCAAAGTTTGAAATTGATCCTAATCACAAATGTGAGATTTGTGTAGAAACGAAACTGAGGCTCCATTTAAATCGGTTAAAAGAAAAACCAAACCTCTAGAATTAATTCATACAGATGTATGTGATCTTAAATTTGTTCAAACTAGATGAGGCAAAAAGTATTTCATAACATTTATCGATAATTGTAAAAGATATTGTTATGTATACTTACTTAGAAGTAAAGATGAAGCCTTAAAAATGTTTAAACTCTACAAAACTGAAGTTGAAAATCAACTCGGTAAAACCATTAAAATGGTTAGAAGTGATAGGGGTGGTGAATATGATGCATCATTAAATGAATTTTGTGCATAACATGGCATTATTCACTAAACTACAACACCCTATTCTCCACAGCAAAATGGAATTGCTAAAATGAAGAATATAACCCTTAAAGAAATGATGAATACCATGTTACTAAGTTCAGGCTTATCACAGAACTTGTGGGGGGAAGTAATATTGTCTGCTAATTATGTTTTTAACAGAATGCCGCATAAGAAAACCAACAGCACTCCTTATGAATTGTGGAAAGGTCGACCAACTTCCTACAAATACTTAAAAGTGTGGGGTGTTTGGCAAAAGTTGAAGTTCCTGTTCCGAAAAAGACTAAGATAGGACCAAAAACAGTAGATTGTGTGTTTATTGGTTGTGCTCAGAATAGTTATAAATTAGAAATACCAGATATAAATGTGAACACTATTATAAAGTCAAGGAATGCTGTGTTTTTTGAACATGTCTTTCTTACAAGAAATGACAAGAATTAAGTTCACAGAAAATAACTTATGATTGTACACAAAGTCAAGAGACTAATTGACAATCAAACAGAAGACACTAGTAATGGTCTTGACCAACAGGATTTAACTGATGATAAACCAAGACGAAGTAAGAGAGCTAGAACATTAAAATCCTTTGGTCCAGATTTTCTGACATACCTGTTAGAAAATGAACCTTAAAGCTTTAAGGAAGTAATGACAGGTCCTGAAGCACCTTCGTGAAAAGAGTCGGTTAATAATGAAATTGAATCTATTATGCAAAATCATACTTGGGAATTGGTAGATCTTCCACCTGGTTCTAAACCTCTTAGATATAAATCAACATTCACAAGAAAAATGAAAGCAGACAGTTCAATAGACAAGTATAAAGCTAGACTTGTGGTAAAAGGTTACAGACAAAAGGAAGGTCTGAACTATTTTGACACATATTTCTCTGTGACAAGAATAACATCTATCCACATGCTTATTGCCATAGCAGCGTTGTATAATTTAGAGATACATCAAATGGATGTTAAGACAGTTTTCTTAAACAATGATCTAAATGAAGAGATCTATATGGAGTAAGCCAAAGGGGTTGTAGTGCCAAGACAAAAAAGAAAGTTTGCCGGCTTGTAAAATCTCTTTATGGATTAAAACAAGCTCCTAAGCAATGGCAAGAAAAATTTGATCATGCTATGCTTATTAAGGGGTTTAAGATAAACGAATGTGACAAGTGCGTCTATGTTAAAAACGCTGATCAATGATATGTCATAGTTTGTCTTTACGTAAATGACATGCTTACCATTGGAAGCAGTCAAAACATGATCAAATCAACTAAGCAAATGCTGAACAAAAGATTTGATATGAAAGATATGAGAGTCGCTGATGTAATATTATGAATGAAAATTACTAAAACATCTGATGGATATGCATTATCTCAATCTCATCATATTGAGAAAAATCTTGGTAAATATATCAAGGATGATATGAATGTAGCTAGAACACCTGTAGACATTAGTCTTTATTTATCGAAAAATAAAGGTGATACTGTGTCTCAGCTAAAATACTCTCAAATCATTGGAAGCCTAATGTACCTAATGAATTGTACTCGTCTTGATATAACTTATGATGTCAGTAAATTAAGAAGGTACACTAGTAACCCCGGAGAAGACCATTGGAAAGCGATCATTCAGGTTCTTAGATATCTAAGATTTACTCGTGATCATGGTTTGAACTTTACTCGATATCCAGCAGTACTCGAAGGTTATTGTGATGCCAATTGGATATCGGATACTAAAGATTCAAAATCCACTAGTGGATATGTCTTTACTCTGGGAGGCGTTGCTGTTTTTTGGAAATCCACGAAACAAACATGCATCGCACGATCCATAATAGAATCTGAGTTCATTGTTTTAGACAAAGTGGGTGAAGAAGTAGAATGGCTTCGCCATTTTTTAAAAGACATTCCAATGTGGCCAAAACCTGTGCCAGCTATTTGCATTCATTGTGATAGTCAATCTGTAATAGGCAGGACACAGAATCATATGTATAATGGTAAGTCACGACATATTTGCCGTCGACATAATACCGTAAGGCAATTGCTCTCAAATGGAATAATCTCAATAGATTATATAAAATCTAAAGAGAATATTGCGGATCCGTTAACAAAAGGTTTGACAAAAAAACAAGTGTATAGTTTATCGAAGGGGATGAGGTTAAAGCCTATTACATAAGAGTCATCATAATGGTAACCCTACTTAGATGACTGGAGATCCCAAGAACTAAGTTCAAAGGGACAACTAAGTTATGTGTGGCTCGCTAGAAATCACCAAGGGATTAAAATTCTCTACCCATTCCTATGGTGAGAGTGATATCTGTAACATGTATTGTATGCACGGGTTTACGGATAAATTTTGCTTTTAATGATTACTTATATCTTGATTTAGGCATAAAAATCAAGACGAGTATAAGGAGATACTCATAATAAGAATCACCTATATGAGTGTCGAACTAGGGCCGGTTTTATGAAAATGAAGAGGCCAAATTCTCTAAAAGCACTCACGAACAACCAGAAGCGTTCAAGGCCAAAATGAACAAAACCGTGAGAACCACAATGTGTCAAAAGATATTTTGTGTGAAATCTATTGTCTTGGCTTACACAAACGGTTGAACAATTCATGGCATCGCATCCATTGGTTAGCTAGTAAGTCTGATAGGTTATCACTAGGGAAGGTTCAAGACCGAAAGCTACCTATCCTGATGTAAGATATTTTCAATTTATACTATTTCGACAAATTCTACATATTGTTGCATTTCCGTTGTCATCAAATTCCATTCATGTGGGGGATTGTTAGAAATGGTTTTGGAAAAACAGATTTTTCCTCAACTTTGGTCTAATTTTTAGGTGGGACCCATGCGTCAAAGTTGGCGAGTCTAAGTGGTAATGCGTTCTACGCCGCGTTGTGATTCACGTAGTGTATTTAGTTGCTCAAAACCATTATTGAAGCCAAAGTAAGCTCCATGGAAATGGAGTTTTTGGTGGAAATTCCTTAAGGTTTGGTTTAAGGCTTGTCCCACATTGATTTGATGGGCAAACTTATGTGGGTTTATAAGATATGGGTTTGTAACTTGGGGAAGGCCCCAAGGGGCACCCCAAGTTTGTAGAAGGGAGAGGTTATGGGCAAATTGGGCTAGACCCATTAGACCCAAAAATAAACACGCACGCATCGCCGTCGTCCGTCCATCCGGTCGGTTGGGCGAGCTGGCCTGAACTTGGGCGCGGGTGCGTGGTGTAAGGTTAGGTTGGGCTTGTCCGGCCCAATACTTATCTTTTTGGGCCAAAAATACTTGAATTTAATTTTATTTTTTGGTAAAATAAAATCTAACTGTTTAAATTCAAATTTTGGTTGGAAAATTTGCACATTTCTGTACAAACTTCAAATCTGTCCGAACAGTTTCAGTTCAAAAAAACCCTTACCTGTTTCAATTTAAATTCAAACAGATTTGTATCTATTTAATTTAAACCGAATAGGTACCCTACCTGTTGGATTCAATCCAAATAGCCATCATTTTCCTATATAAATAGGCAGTCCCTCATTTGGTTTTTCACAAAATTTTCATCTCAAATTCTGTCTGCTTTCTCTGTATTTTGCTGTATTATTTTCTTGTGAGAGAGTGTATACACAAAGTGTGTTCGTTGTGCGAATAATTTGTAGTGCTGCAATTATTCGTAGTTAATCATTTTATCCTAGGAGATAGACGTCCACAATCTGAAAATACCGTGGAGATGACGAATCTGTCTTAAGGACACAGTGTTAAACACTAGACTTGATCAAAACTTTGTTCGAGAAATTAATAAAATAAGTTGTTAATTTATTTTCTATTTTATTACTTATTTATATCAGATTTTGATTTTGTTTTTGTAACAAAATAAAAATCTGTTTTTATTTATTTATTTTTATTTACTGGTTTGATTTTTGTAATCAAATAATCTCTCTCTTTTTCTTTTCCTTTATGTTTGTTGTTAAGTACACAAATATTATTTATTCTTAATACAGTGAAGATTGTCTAACAAAGTTCGTTTGAGATCAACTCAAAAGTTTAACCAACTAAATTCTTAGTCACCCCTTTTTCCTGCTAATCCAGGAAAAATATCTCACTGACAAACAACGTGAATCAATCTTACATGCAAGTCAAAAAGATAAAAATGATCTTCTCATATTTGATGAAACCATTGGTGTGATAACCCAGAATAAAAAATAGATAAATAAATAAATAAAGAAAAATAATCTGTATGTTCAATTTGGTGGGAGTGGGGTTCATGTATATGGGTGATATTATTTTGTGAGAGAAAAGTTAAGAGAGAGTGGAGGAAAAGAGTTTTTTTTTTTATTTAAAAAAAGATATATATCTCTTTGGTGGATAATAATGAAGACACTAGTGAACTATGGGGCTGTCAACGTGTTTTTCTAATATGAGGGAGATGCTTCTTGATACAAAAAGGGAAGACACAAAGTTAATAAAAAAAAGGGACGTGGGGTGGGGTGTTCAAGTGGTGTAGAATATTTTCAAGAGCAGAAGTGGGATTTGCAAAATGTTCCTGCCTGGTTTTGGGGTTGGAAATCTCCTTGGAAAGGGAAGCTCAGGGGGGAGAATTAATTAGTGAAGGAGAAGATGAACTATATCAACTGTGATTTTGTCTCTAATTGTAAAGGATCTGATCTAGGGTTGGGGCTAGGCCAGCCATGGCTGTTGCGAGTGCGTTGACAGGGGCCAAGCTCGAGACTCTCCTCCTCAACAACACTGCTGTCGTCACAGCTTCGTCGCTGGCAGTGGTAGCGTCTCAAATTCGAATCCTCTGCAAACCACTTGGAGCCACACGACCCCTCATTCATAGAGCTCGACCTACCATTCGCTGCCAGGCTACTTCCGATATCTTTCTTCAGACACCCGATATGATCGATCCAAACACGACCTTAGCTTCTCCTTATCCTTCTCCTAGCCTCTCTGCTCTCGAACAACTCAAGATATCTGCAGCTGACAGGTATACAAAAGAAAGGAGCAGCATTGTAGTAATTGGGCTCAGTGTCCACACTGCACCTGTTGAAATGCGTAAAAAGCTTGCCATTCCTGAAGCAGAATGGCCTCGAGCCATAGAAGAGCTATGTGGTTTGAATCATATAAAAGAAGCTGCTGTCCTTAGTACCTGCAATAGGATGGAGATATATGTTGTAGCACTGTCTCAACATCGTGGCGTAAAAGAAGTGACTGAATGGATGTCAAAGTTGAGGATTATGATCAAGGTTATAGTCATCGTAATATTGCGAAGCTCATGTTCATTCGCATGCTTGGTTACCCCACACATTTTGGTCAAATGGAATGCCTGAAGTTAATTGCATCTACTGGATTTCCAGAGAAGAGGATAGGATATCTTAGCTTTATGTTGCTTCTTGATGAAAGGCAAGAAGTACTGATGTTGGTCACAAACTCATTAAAGCAAGATCTTAATCACTTCAACCAGCACATTCATTTTCCCAGAATATATTTTAGACCCATGTTCTTGAGACCAAAGTGAAGAGCTTGGTGAGAGTAACATTTTGACCGGTGGAGATCGAAATTCGACAAAATCAAAAATTCAGATTTTTACTTGTTTTCTCTTCAAGCTTGAGGTAGGGATTTTCTACACTCTAATATGGTTTTTAACTTAGTTATTTGCTATTGTGTATAGATGATGAGATTTGGTTGTGGTTTGGACAAATCTAAGATTTGGGTGTGAAATGAAAAGAGGGTTTTTTTTTATGAATATGAGGTAAATGAGTATGGGGTTTGAATATAAGATCTTGGTGTACCAAAATAGTTGATTTGGGGTGTTTGGGTCAATATTGGAAAAAGGAGGATTTTTGCTATAACTTGATAAAATGATTATTTTGTATAAATAATTGGAATTAACATTTAATATGTTAAATTGGATGGTTATTGATGTAGGTGGTGAAATTGGATATGTATTATCTCACACCTTTGGAAGTTTTAAATAAATTATTTATCTTGAGATTTAATATATGTTTAGAGATAAATGTATTGGGCTATCGGTGGAGGATTGTAACGCCCTCAAAAATAACCCATAACATACACAATAATAAGATGCATTACTTAAGAAAATAAACCATAATTCATTCATCAGAGTATCTTTAAATAAAGACATTACATGTAATAATGAAAGTAAATGCCCTATGGGCTTACATCTTTCCAAGCCAACACTTGGACACAAAATGTGAGTACTAACTCAACTACAAAATTAAGCCCTCGGCTTGTGATTACATGTAATATCAAAACAAAACAAATAACTAAACTAGTCTTCAAATCCAAGTCCTTCCAAACTAAGTCCTTGGAGGTAGCTTATCACCTGAACCTGAAAATGATGTTCCCATAAAGGGTGAGCCACAGCCCAGTAGAAAAATATTAAACCAAATATAAGCATTGAATAAAGCCATAGCATTCAATAGATGGTTAACACTAAATGTCATTTTCACTTTCCATTATCTATTCAACTTTCCATTATTATCAACATGGCTCAGAACCTGGCCAAACTACAACAGTGAACTATATATCATATTCACATACTTCCACTATCAGCAAAACAAATGGGACACAGGCTCATATCAAAACACTTCCATACTTCCAATATGATACACATTTTAGTGTTGTATCAATAACATGCAAAAACACTTCAATATCAATAAGCACACATAATAGTGATGCTAATGGAGTCCATCCCCTATCTCCTCCCAAACAAAATCCGGTTTAGAGGTCCATCCCCTATCTTCCCCTAAACCGTGGAGTACATCCCCTATCTCCTCCCACACAATGCAATGTATGTAAACACATAACATATACAACACACAATCAATACATTTAATGTCTGTATTAATTCAACAGTCAAAGTTAATGACTAAACCAATGTGATTAGTTTCAGTTATCCCTAAACCACATGCAATGTCTACAACAATCACGACTATCCTTCACCGATAGCCCAAAACAGTTATTTCTAGACTGGAAATAAATAAACCAACAATACGATAGGCGAGTGATTTAAGTTAATCAACTACCCCACTTAATCAATAAATTCCTCAATTTCATGAATTTAACTAATTTCCCCAATTTTCCGTAAATTAAACATACAATTCAATTTAATAAAACAACTAGGGTTTTTCCCAAAATTACCAAAATACCCCCAACATATTAAAATACCAAAACTTAGAACAAAACTCATAAGTTGGAGTAGGAAATCCCTACCTCGAAGAAATAACCCAAAAGGAGAAGACGGAGATGAGAAACCAAAATCCAAAGTGCTCCAAATCCTAGGTTGTTCAGATTAAACAAAAGCTCTCGACCCACACTATCTTTTTAATAAAGGATCTAGGGTAGAAACACCCTAAAACTAGATGAAACCTAGGGTAGAAGGTGTGTAGAGGAAGAGAGAAGTCGGACCTAGGGTTTAGAATCAAAAAGAGATAGAAAAACTGATCAAAAACCCGCTGCTGCCTATTTAAACTGAACAGGCTCGCTCGAGCGAAGACATGGTCGCTCGAGCGACCAGACACAAGAAAGCCTCGCTCGAGCGAAGAAAAGCTCGCTCGAGCCAAAAACTCGATGCTTCAGGTCTGCAATCCAGAAGCACGCTCGAGTGAAGGACTGCTCGCTTGAGCGAAGAACTCGAAAACATACACCTCGCTCGCTCGAGCGAAGAAACACTGCTCTCAGGTCTATACTAGACGCAATCGCTCGCTCGCTCGAGCGAAGAAACTCTGGCTCGAGCCACCATACATAAAAACAACCCTCGCTCGAGCGACCAAACCCTCGCTCGAGCGACCAACCCAAAAACTGGACAGTAACACTAGGTTTCCGAATCCAACCAACCTGTAACAAAACCTGCCCAACATATCCTATAACTCAAAACTAAGGAATTAAAGGACAACAAAAACAATATATAACAACTGAATCTACGGAACATAAGTCCAGATACAACAACCAAATGGGGAAAGACCGGGGTCGCTATAGGTCGTCTGCAGAAAATTCTGGGAGGGTGCATCTGGCGCTCGAGCGGATATTTGGACGCTCGAGCGTGAACCTGTGTCTGACGCTCAAGCGGGGTTTTGTACGCTCGAGCGGACCTGTTTTATATCAGTCCGTGAAATCACTTTTTGAATCACTTTTCACTTTTCTTTTCTCTCTCTTACTTTCCCAAAACCCATTTTTGAGAGCTCCTCACTCTAAAACCTAACTTCTCTCTAGGGTTTGATCTAGTAGGAGTGTTTTCCTCACCTTGGACCTTTATAAAAAGTGCGTTGATCGTCGAGGGCTTCGTTTTGATCCAAGAAATTTAGGATTTGGAGCACTTCCGAGTTTTGCTCTTCTTCTCCTTGGGTTCTACATTTGAGGTAGGGATTCTCCTTGTTCCTTTTCAATACTCCGTCTATAGATAGATATGTGGTAGTTTTTGTATTGCATAAAAACACTATATCATGTTGGATTTGTGAAAATCATGAGATTGAACCTTGGGTTGGTTGTTGAATTTGGGTTTATTATCATTCGTTGTGGTTTGGGCTAATTGGAGTGTTAATTAGCATGTGGTTGTTGAAAGGAGAGGAAACCCTAATTTTTATTTGATTTAATAAATTAATAGAGGGGTTTTGATCTTTGGGCAAATACTTAGGTATTTTGGGTCTTAAATGTGGTTATTGTTGTAAGTTGTTGTAATTTGAGTGTTGAATACACACATATGTGGAAGTTGTATCTTTACTACCATGTTAATGTT
>JAPPVO010007825.1:0-26150 GCA_030407325.1 Camellia japonica
ATCCATTTTTGGCAGCTGCAGCGGGAAGTCGGTGGAGAAGACATTAGTTGAGGATGAAAAAGATGGGAATACAGATTATTCTTTTTCTTTTTCTTCCTCCGGCTTAGACTCGGATTCAGCTTATTCTTCAAAGGAAAAGGGCAGTAAAAATAGAAAATTGCAAAATGAGTTTTAGAAAGTGACAGATGACATTAAGGAAGAACTTCAAGTGGCTGACTTGAAAAGGAAGTTGACAGAAACTACTGAAGAGAAGGAAGCGGAGAAGATGATCAGTGATTTAAAGATGGAAGTTGAAACGTTGAATGGTGAGAATTCAAAGCTTTTACAAGAACTTGTCACCGAATGTAGCCAGCTGAGGGAGAAATTAGGTGAGAGAGAAAGGGAACTTGCGAGTCACACCGAGATGCATGAGACCCATAAGAGTGAAACATCAGCTCGAATGAGGGGTTTAGAACTTGAGCTGGATTCTCTGCGTGCCCAAAAAGAAGAGATTGAAAAACAGAAAGCTGATGAGCATTCCAGTCTTCTGAAGAAACTTTAGGAGAAGGAGAAAAAAGATGAGGATGAAAAACATGGGAATACAGATAATTCTTTTTCTTTTTCTTCCTCCGGCTTGGACTCGGCATCGGTGTTGCAGATTGAGAAAAAACGACTCGCAATCGCATTCTTGAAATTGTTTCAAGAATGTGAGGCAAACCTTGAAGTTGCTGAAATTCTGAACGCATTTCAAGGTGCAAAGAACAGGGTCAGAGAATTGGAAGAAACAATCAAAGAGGAGTCAGAAAAAAAAAAAATACTGATCAATAGAAGATGCTCCAAGAGAAAGAGGGTCTTATGGTACAGGTGAAGGACCTGGAACGAGAGGTGGACTCTCTACGGAACCAAAATAGTGATTTGGAAAATCGAATTTTTGAATTGGAGTACCCTAATTTTCAAATCCTGATCGATGGAGTTCTGGCATCTTATGTGTCTACGGTGGCGGAGTCGCCGAAGAGATGTAAGAATAACAACAAGAAGGCCTCTGAGAGAGCAACATAAGTAAAAGTCCCCGGAAGAGTGAAGCCAATAGTGGCCGGAGGAAGAGTGACGGTGGCGCAGGAGAGAGATCGGAGGCGGTTGTTGAAATTCCAAAGTAAATATTACCCACTGATTATTTAAGTAAATTGGAAATGCTCTCAAAGCTATTTTCTGGTAGAATAACGCCAATCAATAGCAACTTGAGTTTTTTTTTTATTATTTATTATTTATTATTTTATTTTTTATTTATGTCATGTCTATTATTATGGTTTTCTTAGTTGATTGTGATATTATGGTGAAACTTTCACCGGTTTGGATTTTGATTTTAAAAAAAATAATTTTACCTTTAGATTCATCTAGATAAGGTAGACTAGAAAAATAAAAAATTGACATAATTTTAAATAAAAAAATCACTAAAAATAAAAAAAATTAAAATAAAATATAATTTATTTAAAATTTCCCCGACAATTAAAGCTTAACGAGCTTAAAAAATATATTAAAAGTTTAGTTTGCTTATCATTCAAGTCAATTTCAAATGAGATTTAATCAAAAAAAATCACAAATTAAGTTAAAATAGTTTGATTTTTTTTAAAAAAGTTCTATAAGACATACAAATTATATCGTTCAATCATGATTGAAGCTTTTACGCACTAATTTAAGTAAATATTTCAATAAAAATTCTAATGGTAAACTTTTATTCTGTTTGGAAATTGATTGTTGCGCTGTTACGTAATTTAGTAGGCTTTCTGAACTATTTTAAGTTTTTTTTTTTACTTTTAAAATTTATTTAATTTAAATATACCTAAAAAGTAAAAAAAATATGAACATAATTTTAAAAAATCACTAAATACATTTTTTAAAAATATTTCTTTACAAATATTGTATTTTTTAAGTTAAATAGTTAAATAGCCAAAAAATCAACTAAAATAATAAAATTTCCAAACAGGCCATATGGAATATTGAATGTAGAACCAACAAGGGGAGATTCTACTCACTTTGTTTGGTTTTAATTTTCAAAATTTATTTTTTGGAAAATTTTAATTTTTTGTTTTTCGTATTTTTTGTTTTTTTTTTTAAATTCGTATAATATTTGTGAAAAATCTTTTAAAAATTCACTAAATACCAAAAATACAAAAAAAAAAAGATACGAAAATTCAAAACATTTTTCATATTTTTATATATTTATTAATTTTTAAAAATATTTTTTCACAAATATTTTACTATTTATATACATTTAAGTAAGATACACCTAAAAAAGTAAAAAAATGCTTAAAATTTTAAAAATATTCCCTAAAAACAAAAAAAAATACGAAAAATAAAAAACTCAATTTTTAGAAAACTGAAACCAAACACATTGATTTATATTCAAAAAAATGTTTAAATGAATCCAATTTTTTAGTATGTCTTATTAAATTATTTAAGGTTATAATTTATTCCCAGCATACCCTATTTTTTTTTTTTCAAATTATCCTTTTGAGGTACACCCAAATAAAATAAATTAAAAATTTTAAATTACTTTTGAAAAACCTTTATTTTGTTCACGTATATATATGGAATACGATCAAGAAACCCAATACCAGCGAAGGATGATGGAAAAGGAAGATGACGAATATTTAGCATGCTTTTGGTCATTATTCTTCAAACTCTTATAAACGAACAAATTCACTTTGTTCGGCTGTATATTTCAGAACAAAATGAAATTGTTCGATTATGAAAATCCAAACAATAATAACAAAAAATAGGCTGAATATTCGCTTTTATTTAAAAAAATACAAAAATCAATAATTGTACTTTTATATTTATGTGAATACTTACATCCTCTTTGATGGGTTGTTTTGTTTTAATTATTACTCTCATACAAAATTCATTTTTTTTAATTTCTTTATAAATATTTTATTTTTCAAGTCCATATAAGTTAAGAAACAAATTTTTTTAAATATTGAAAAATTTCACTAAAAACAAAAAAAATTAAAAATCATTTTTAAAATCTCAAAAACAAAGAGTTTTTAATTTTTATTCAGATTTTTTTTTTAAAAAAATCTCATCATATTTTAACAGTGTTATTTACCAAACTGTTGGATCTTTGAGTCAATATTTAAATTAAATCTTTTTTCAAATAAAATAAAAATCACTAAAAATAAAAAAAAAAATTGAAATAAAATATAATTTATTTAAAATTTCCCGAACAATTAAAATACAGATTATTTCTTGTGGTTTAAAAAATTACAAATATCCCCTTATTAGAATTTTTTATTTAACAAAATTAGCTAAAAAATGAAATTCATAATTACTCTTCTATGCAATAATAAAATTACTAAAATTATTAATTGAAACCTATTTTTAACGTCATTAAAAACTGTTACTTAACTTGATGATTTATTAATAAAAGGGCCGATTTGTTTTGAAATTAGAAACCTCTGGGGTGAAATATAATTTTCAAAACTATATGGGGCGATTCATATTTTAATCAAACCTTAGAGGGTGTATTTGTAATTTATCCTTATTTTTATGATATAATTTTATATTTTAATTTAACGTGGAGAGTTTTGATTTTCTTAACTCTATAATTTAACAATGGTCTTCCCAAATATTTTTTATTAAAATTGGATTGGATTAAATAGAAATAGGTCCAATAGTTTTGCCAAGAGAATGAGTTGAACTTTTAGAATAAATTATGAAAAATTACAAATGAATGTAGAATATTAAAAATACTTATAAATATATGGGGTGTGTAATTTTTTATGTGTAAAAAAATTACAGTAAAAATTACATTTTACCTTTTGGTAAATATGTAAACATAAATTTCAGAACATAAACCTTACACTTCGGATCATTTACCATGTGTATTATCAAGAAATCAAGACAAAATGACATACCTGAATCCATTGATGAACGGTTAAACGGAAGCGTGATTATCAATAAACTCTTTGTTATTGATTATAAACTCTTTGTTATTGATAATGTTATTGCCTTCTAATCCTTTCCCCTTTGGTGCCTTATGTTTCTCCTTGAGAAGATTTAAAAAAATGGCAGTGTTCTTTTTTACCACTTGGGAAGGAATAGGGACCATAACCTTTTAAAGATTGTAATTGGTTTTCAAAACTGAAAGGTTGTGGAAGTTCAAAAGGAATGAAAACCAACTTTAACCATTATGTTTTAATTTTATTTCTGCCCCTCATAGAAATAGAAATTATACAACTAGTATCTACACATTAGGTCCATAACACATATACCCTTAAGCCTATTAACTAAATTGAATCACTTAAATTGTAGGCTTCTTATAAATGATAACACCACATTTAATTATGTGGTCCCATTGAGACATTATCTAACAAAATAATTTTTCATTTCTCTGCTGTCTTCTAACTTTTTTCAATAATTGTTGAGAGCAATAGTCACTGGTCAATAAATAAATTAAATGGACAATTTTTATTTTTGATTAATTTAATTATGTAATTATGCAATTTTCATTACCATAATACCACACTACCATAACTTTAAAATTGTCAATCTTGTTAACTATTATATTCAATATTTATTTCAACTTTTGATAACTTTTATTTATATATATATATATATATTTATATCATTTTATCTCAATTTACACCATTATTTAATACATAATTTTATTTTTTATTTTTACTCAATTTTTACCACTTAATCCCTATAATACCATCACCTTCATCCATCAAATTCTAAAACTAAACCAAACCGCATTAACCACCACTTGCTTTTCGTCTCAATATTGACACCCTTTCCAACCCCCTTCTCTCTCTATCTTCTCCTTTCCAAGTGCCTTCCAACCCTAGCCCAATCCTTTCTCTCCCCAATGTCCTCACGTACACCACTCTTTTCTTTTGCAATTGCCCTTCTCCAACCTCATCTCTATTGTGCCCCACCTCCCCCTTCAAATGTGAAAACCTAGCACTTCACCTTCACTAATCCCTTCTTTTTTTCTAGATGATGATGGGATTTATCATGATGGTTGGCGATTAACAATGGTGAGTGACTAAAGAGGGAGGTCACGATATGTGAGATCAACGGTGGTAAGAGAAATGTGTCTAGATACCCAATTATCCACACAAAAAAAAGAAAGCGAAAGGTGTACTTTTTTATCCTAGTTGATAATTTGCTTGAATGACAAAATGATAAAACAATGGAAAATGATTTGGAGCCCTAATTTCCCTCCCCCTAATCCCCCTAATTTCTAATTTGGGAAATTGTTTCCTTTTTTTTTTTTTTTTTTTTTACTTGATAGGAAATTAGGGGGATTAGGGGGAGGGAAATTAGGGGGATGTAGCAAGACCCTAAAACAATAATAGCAATAATGCAAAGTGAGCGGATTGGTGGTGTACAAATATGTACTTCTCAACTTTTGTTCCCATAATATTTTCTCTATCCTATTCTATTCACACTTAGACTTAATTTGGGAACTTGGTTAGAAGTGAAATTTTGGCTTTTAATAATTTGGAAACTTTTTGGTCATATTATTTCTTCTTATTTTTTCCACATTTTTTCCCAAAAAAATAAAAAATAAAATATCTTTTAACTAATTTTTCAAAACAAGCCTTAATCTCAATATATATATATTCTGCAGTAAAAAAAAATCTTACCTTACCTCCTAACTTTTTTGATTATGACTATAAGCAAATGTAAAGTATCTTGTTAGTTGTATTAGTATATTCAAAAGAGATAGAGACCCCAATTGAACTATTGAGAATTTTAATATTCTCTCGTGTGAGTTTTTTTTGATGATTTGATGCAAAATTATTAAATATTTCAATATTTAATTAATTTGTTTTTTTATTGGGAGGAATGTTGACTTTATAGCTTTGTATGATCTCGAACAAGGTAATTATTCAGTAATTTCAGAATATGGACACGTGATATTTCATAATATTATGATTAGTAAAAAAAGTAGGTAGATGGGATATCACGTTGAGTGATTGAGAAATATAAAAAAATATATTGAATGATAATTGATTAGAAAATATAAATACATGATACTCTAAAAATATTAAATAATTTGCCCTTGAACAAGGCACACCATACTCATATCAAACGAGGCATTATATTCTATAGTAAAATTTTAACCTTTAAAATTTGATTGAATATTGTTAAATGAGAGTCGTCAAATATCAGCATTCTTTTTTATTTGACCCAAATGGTTCTGATCTAAGGCCGATAATAGTAATGCTGAACAAACATTGAGTTGGGTTGAATTTGGATTGGATGTGGAGTGAGTTTAAGTGGGTATTTAAGATTTAGGTGTTGTTTGACATGTGTTATTTTAGTACATCATTTTATTTTGATCACATCACCTCTTTATCATATCATTTTAATCCCAACCTACATTTCAAATATTTTCGTAAAAAGTCAAAAAATATATTAATTTGAACTTTCCAAACAGCCCTTTACTTATTTAGTAGTTTTTTTTTTTTTTATATATACTTATTTTTATCTTTAATGACTTTATTAACAAATTAAAAAATTTAAATTTCTAGATTTAGTTCGACGAAACGAATTGAAAAATTAAAATTTTTAAAAAAAATTCACAAAAAAAAAAAGAGGCCAAAAATAGTAGTATTTTTTTGGGCTTATTTTACCTTTTTTTGCAATTTTTTTTTTAACTTTTTAAATTCATCTACAAGACAAATGTAAAATATATATATATATATATATAATTTTGAGAAAAGCCACTAAAAACCAAAAAAAAAAATTAATAAAAAAGATGAGACTTTTTCAAGAGTTTCCAAAGTGTAAAAGTACAAAAATATCTCGAGTAGTCTAGATTGGCTAGGCTTAAATCTCTACAATCCCATCCTTCAACAAATTCATAATAAAAAATATATTTATAAAAATAAAATAGGTAAATTATAAATATATTCTCTGAAATTTATTTAAATTACGAATTATCTCTGTAATTTTAAAAATTATAATATGCTCTTAAAGTTTTTAATTTCATAACAAATAAGTATTTTTATTAATAAATTCAAGCTAATTAACAGTTTTAATGATGTTAAAATTTTATTTCAATTAATAATTCATATAATTTTATTATTATATAGGAGAACAGTTAGAAGTTTTATTTTTTCAGTTAATTCTATTAAATAAAAAATTCTAACAGGAGGTATTTGTAATTTTCCAAAACCACAAGGAGCAATTTGTATTTTAAGCAAACCTCAGAGGGTGTATTTGTAATTTATCCAAATAAAATTAAGTAAATTATATAGATATAATTATACTAATATATAATATTTATAATTTCATATAAAATTAAATATCAATAGGGTATTTATTGATAATTCCCTTTTTATCTTCTTATGTTTCATTTAATTTAATTTTTTTTTATATTTTAATAAATTCTATGAGTGACATAATTACCAAAATATCCCTAATAATGATAGGATGAAGCACCAATTAATGTTCACAATGATAGTGTAAATGTTTCATAATATGAACATTCATATTGTCAATGTAAGCATTTACACTGTCAAATTTATTTATCTATTTATTTTATAAAATTACATATTCAATTGAGATTTTATTTGATAGATCTCGTTAATTAGGTTTGAAAAATATAAATTTCATTAACAAAAATATGTACAACAAAAGGTCTAAATTTCTAAAGTTTAATATATAAAAAATACAAAATAGTCCAAAATATTACACACCATGTTGCTAAGGGTTCAAAAAATATTTATAAGAGTAAAATTATTTATAAAATACCTTAAATATGATAAATAAGATTTGGTAAATCAAATGTCCAAATAATAAAACTTATGAGAATATAAAATTGTTATGAAATAATTGAAATAAAAGTATTTGAAAGAAAATTTCCTAATAAATTTCCCATCTTGATTTTTTTTTTTAAATAAATTAAAATAAACAAGCTGAATCAACTAGTGCACATCCGTAGATGATAGTGATGTGGTGCAATCAAGGGCGAGCTCATAAGAAGTATTATGAGGTCAATCTCATGTATACTTGCTCTCTTTTATTTTTGCCAATTAAAAGTTCATTTACCATCAATTGAGCCTTAGAGTTCTAAATCCCACAATTCTATAATGGAGACTAATCTCTCAAATATAATAGGACCTCGACTACAAGCAGCCAATTTCAAACTTTTTCTCAAGAGTTGGTAAAAAAAAATTTATCACGAGTCTAAAATATTACAAGATTATATACCCTTAATAATATTTTATATTTATTCATTATAAACACATGTTTTGAAAAAATAAAATAATTACTCAAAAATATAAGAGGGTTGCATTTTAGGTGACTATTATATGGCACCTCTAATTATTTCCTAGACAATTTTATGTAAATTACCAAAATTGCCCTTATATAATAATTAAAAAATCTAATTAAGGGACAATTTTGGCACTTTTGCCAATTCTTTGAGTAATAATTTAAATGTCAAAGCAAAATAAGAAAGAACCCCAAAACTATGAGAAATGACACTGAATCTACAAAGAAAGTAAAATATAACTGATTTTCATTTACATAAACATTTAAATTATTTACAAATCTTGTAAGCACACTAAGCTCAAACCCTGCATAGACAGTTTGAACCCTAAGCAAATATCATGCATAGAATATATTTATTTCCAAATTTCACCCGTTGGCAATGATTTTTTTTTATATTATTATTTTAAAGCACAAATTTCTGCAAATTTCAATAACAGTAAGCATTTACAAGAAACTCTAATAAAATAAAAAGTTACATTGTGGATACCCAAACAGATGATGAAAGTAAATAAATTTCTCTAATTTTGAAGTTACACTAATGAAAAGTGCATTCTTTCAACCTGTTGTCAGAAGTAACTGTTAAAATTCGCACAACACTACGGGGATACTTGTAGTCAAGAACTAACCACACCATGATTAGTTAAAAACTTAGAAAATGCAACTCGAGAGATCTTTCGGAAGTAATTTAATCGCCTTTCCAACCTATGTGCCTGTGTCACCAACTAAACATATCATACAAGTGAATTGGGGGCTTTCAAGCTATTTGTCAAAAAGTACGAGAGAAAATATATGAATCAGCTTGTGGCAATAGCATGGGTCCTTGATCCAAATATTTGCAGCTTCATCTCGGAATAGAGTTCTCAGGGTCTCACATTCCTTTCGTTTTCCTTGACAGAATTTGAGTCTTTTAGCAAAAATCCATCCCCGCTATTCTGATTCAATATTATCTAAACCCGTCTCTCCGGATGTGCAACTTCTGAGCCATTCAAATTCTCCTGCAAGATCGAACTCACATAAGCTCCAATGGTAGAGGGCAAATTCAGCAGAAAGGACTTCTACAGGCAAAATGATCCATAGTAAAGATGCTGACTGGGTCTTCCAGGTCAGATTAGCCACTAAAGCATCTTAAGTTATTTATATAATTATATTTAATCTAATTCAATTACAGTCCAACATAAACCAATCTACACTAACAAAATATCAGACAAAAATTCGGATTTTCCGTGGCTCCTACCTCTACAACCTCCCTGCCCCACTTCACTCATTTGAAAGCTAGCGAGACATTACCCATCAATAGTGAGCTTTGTGAAGAGTTAAGTGTTGGGTAGTGTGGATCCTAATTAGTATCTAATCACTCAACTCAACTGCATAGTAAGGGTATTTTTGGTATTTCCTCAAGTGACCTGTAACCCTAATACTACCTAAATGTAGTTAGGGGGGTGACTAGATCTGTATCTTGTTTTGTAACTCTTTCTAACCATAGTGAAACAGCAGTGACTGTTGACGTAGCCCTATGGTGAACCACGTAAATCTTGTGTGCATGTAATTTATGATTATTGTTTATTGTTGTTCTCTCCTTTTCGTGTCTCACAATTCCTAGTTAGGTGTCCTGCAAATCCTAGCATTAAAAACTACCATCCTCCAGGTAAACAGCTCATGACACCTTTGGTTAGAGTTTCAGAAACACTAGTGTTGCTGAACTGTCTTAAACAAGGGCCCTCCAAATAAAACCAAAAAAAAAGTAGCAGCAGCCAAAACGAAGAAATAAAAAAGAATTCTAGAAGATAGAAAGTACCATCAATGCAACATTCTCAACCCTAAGTTTCTCTGAATCTTCCATTAATTGTTTCATTTCAGATTTAAGGGTTATGTTTTCCACTTTCACGGTTTCATATCTCTTCATCAGTTCCTCAGTTTCAGCCTGAAAAGAAAAAGCAGATTGAACTAATAACAAATTCAATTGGGAAGCTGAGTTACAAAGGTGAAAACTAAAAGAATAAAAGAAATTATAACTTAAATTCTATATACCTGCTTTCGTAACCTAGACCTCCTAGCAGATTGTCTGTTAGCGTGTTTCCTCTTCTCTCGTTTCAGTTGCCGCTCATCCTGAAGAAACAGACACAAAGCAAATAAGAGTTTGAAAATAATATTGCACCTCTGCTATACTCTGCAAGCTGTTCTATATGGAAATATTCGAACTCAAAGTCCCCACAAATATCTTTACAATGTTATAAACATAGCTTTAGAAAGCTGCACTATTAACTAGGTCTTAATACAGGCAATCTCTCAGCTAATTTTGGCTATTGAATTCAAAATTTTCCATGTTCCCTTACCACTCCTGTGGTTCATGCATTGTAGAACTATTTTAAGAGAAGGGCAAGAAAAGAAATGTTTCTTGCATCTATGGACAACCTGAAACATGTTAGTTCAAAGCATGACAAGTAGTATCAACTACAGATGAAATATACTATCCTACTTTTTTCCAGTCTTCACAAGGCAACCCTGCAGCTGTAGTAGAAGCAACACAAGTTGCTCTATTTTCTGTTTTCCAATTTGGAGAGTCTACTGGTTTTCCTGCAACATTTTCAGGAGCCACATTAATCCGCGAAACCCACCTGGAAGTTACATTGGCATCCTCTTCAGGTACAGACCTGGCCTGTTTATGGACTTTTACTTTGTTGTCTGTTTTAAGAAACAATAAATAGCAAACAATAAGTTTGGAGACACAATTAGACAGTTTCTCTACTATCTTGGAGTGTAAACAAAGCTCCTATTCCATCATTATGTTCCAACACCAATATTAGGGGTGTACACGGTTCGGATTGGTTCGGTTCTGAGAAAATCCAAGAACCGAACCGATCCTAACGGTTCTGTGATTTTGAGAACCAAACCAGACCATTACACTTGTAAAATCGGACCAGAACCAAACCGAAAAAACGGTTCGGTTTGGTTTGGTTTACGGTTCCAAAAATTTCTATTTACAAGAATAAATTATTAAATTAGCAAAATATTACTCAAACTAATTACATTTAACTCATGATAAAAACTAATAATATTAAGGTATTACTTAATATTACATATATATACCATCCTAATATCATTAAAATTATAAAAACCAATTAATAAAAATAAAACTTGATATTATATATATATATATATCTTTTAAAATTCGGTTCGGTTCGGTTCGGTTCGAACCGCGGTTTTTTCATAAAATCCATTAACCGAACCGTTTTTACGATTCTCATATTTTTTAATCCGAAACCGAACCAATTCTTAATAGAACCGAACCAAACCGTATGATTCGGTCTGGTTCGGTCTGGATTACCGGTTTGAACGGATTTTTGAACAGCCCTAACCAATATAAAGGTAACATAAGCCCAAGATTTTTATTCCAGAAGGCTGGCCCCTAAAGGCACCATCTCCTTTCAAGACTAATTGGTTGTGCAGTCCAAGGTGCTTTCCATATTATTATCAGAATAAAATATATTCAAGGACTTAATCGTACCAGTGGATAGCTTGCCCATTGAATCACTTTTCCTCAGACTTTGCTGTGCCTGAAAGATAAGAGAACAATAGTGTTAGTATATTATATGTAATGTATTGTTAGTGATCTAGATAGTGGATGTAGTTAGTGATCTAGATAGTGGATGTAGTGGATGTATATAAGCATCAAGCTGCCTGCTTCCAAATCCGATAGATAGGAGTCCTTTTCCAGTAGCAGCAGCTGTTTCTTCAATCCGACCATCTTTGTTTGCCAACTGTAACATAGACAATAAGAATCTGAAGCAAGAAAAATTCAGCCAGTTTACAATTTCAAGGAGGGAGAGAGGATTTGGGCAGTGATGGGAAGGTATGTGTAGAAAATAAGCGGAATAGGTTAAGGTCCGGCGGGCGGCCAAGGAAAGAATGCCGCCTGCCAGAAGGCGAAGAACACTAAGAGCTTAACCTATAGCTCTGATACCATGTAGGAAATTAATGTATTGATATTATTGATTGATTTCAATATACACATTTTTGAAGACCATATTACACTCCTTATATAGGAGAGAACAAGAGCTACTATTTGTGCCACTAAGAGCCACTATCACCACTACATCCACTATCTAGATCACTAACTACATCCACTATCTAGATCCACTATCTATATGTAATGTATTGTTAGTGATCTAGATAGTGGATGTAGTTAGTGATCTAGATAGTGGATGTAGTGGATGTATATAATATGTAAGGATATAGATAGTGGCTCTTAGTGGTGATAGTGGCTCTTAGTGGCACAAATAGTAGCTCTTGTTCTCTCCTATATAAGGAGTGTAATATGGTCTTCAAAAATGTGTATATTGAAATCAATCAATAATATCAATACATTAATTTCCTACATAATATACTAACATGGTATCAGAGCTGAGTCGACTGTTCGCTGCCCGGGGAAGGCCCCGCGAGGAGCCGTTCCCAGTGTGGGCAGGCTGTTAAACAGAAAAGATAACTCTTCCCGAGGCCTCCGCCGACGTCTCCGGACTCCCTAACGTTGCCGTCAGCCGCCACGTCCCGGTTCAGGAATTTTAACCCGATTCCCTTCCATCATTCTTGATCACCATAGGCGAGGACAATCTTCTTTCATGCATGGGTTTGCACATTGAACCAAAGAGGAGATTGTCCCCATACTCTTCACAAGAAGATACAGGGGTTGATATATGTACTGTTTTACAGTTATTGGTTGCCCACAGGCGAATAATATTCTGTCCCAGCAATATTGATACTGATCTCAATTGCTGTCTTTGTATAAATTTAATATCTCTTCTCCGTGACCAAAGACGAAATGCGCAGAACATGGCAGTTGATGTTCTCAAGTATCTTCTGGTGCATCGCAGGGCTGCCCTGGAAGACCTACTTGTGTCCAAACCAAACCAAGGACCGCATCTGGATGCTCTGCATGGTTTTGATAGACTTTTAACTGGCAGTTTATCTGATTTCTTTGAGTGGGCCCTTGTACCAGTCAAGGTTGGTTGACCTTTCAATCATGTTATCACCCTCAAACCCAGAGATTGGGACGAAGGGGATTTTGTCAGGGTTATATCTCACCTTCTTGAGGTACGAAGACACTTCCTTGACAATTTCATCAAGAACATGCTCACTGGTACCTCACAGGCTGGCTCACTTGGTGATCTGTTTGGAGGAAGGATGGGGGATATCCTTGCCCAACGCTTTCCAAATTCTAGGAGAATAATTCTTGCACAGATTAGCTCCATTGCAGCTGTCCCTCTAGCTGCAATACTGCTGTTAGTATTGCCTGATGATCCTTCCACGACATTTATGCATGCTTTGGTCTTGTTTATCATCAGAGAACCGGTGGTTACGCCGGCGGACTACCAGAGGCAGATTCAGGAATTTCTGGTTTACTTCACCTGTAGCATATGTGAGCTGGCCCCAACATCTTATTGTTTTCTATAATGTCCAACCCACTCAACACAACCCTTCCACCACCATTTGGCTTTGATTTCTTCTCCAAGAATTGGAATACTCAGAAAAAAGAAATCTGGGTCATCCAAAAAGAGAAAGCAATTGCAGTAATGTCACCAACCTTATTTTATTCATGCCGGGGATCAAACCCGATCACCATTTTACACAAAAAAAAAAAAAAAAAAAACCAACAACAACAAAACAACCACAACCCATAACCACCACAAACAACCGACCTCACTTCTTCGCCTCTTCAGCTGTTCTCTTCTTCTTGCCTTTGTCTTGGGCCTCCCTTGCCGGTGCTGCCTTCGTGTTTCCCACGCCGCCGAGCACGTTAACTTCCCGTTGCTCCTCAACCGTCACATATGGCGGCCCTCCAAATCTGAGCATCACGGTGGCCTTCCGCTTCAGTTCCTTGTTTTCTGCCTTCAGCCCACATATCTCTACTCGGGCATCCTTATACATGCCTTGGAGCAGAGCCAGTTGGGCGTTTAACTGCTGCACCTCATTTGTCCTACTCTGAAGCCGGTGCGACAGGTTTGAGACCGCAGTCATGGTCTCAACACATGACTTCAGTGTGTAATAATTCGCCTCAATATCCGATTGTGCAGCCATTCTTTGCTCCACAGACAGCATCGGAAAGTTCAAAGGCGCAAAACCAGGGGCGCTTGATCCAGGGGCGCTTGGTTGCGGTTCAAGGGCACCTGCCCCGGCCATCTCTCTTGTGGACTCGTTAAGGTCGGGAAAGAGAGTGAGACCACGGGACGAAGAGGCTATGTTCTGGGTAGCTGAACGGGAAGAAGAGCCATATTCAGGGTTGGTTGTAGAGTGTTTCAGAGATAACAACTCTCAGAGAACGAAGAGTCTTTTTTCAGAAGTTTTTCAACTGGTTTGTTATACATCAGCGGCAGCCTCGCCTTGGTTTAAATAGGCAAGGCAGACACGCGCTTACGCGCCTCTCAACGCCAGACGACAAATCGGCGCGCCTTTTGATGGCTGTCGGGCACATCTTTTGATGGCACGCCTTTTGATGGCACGCCTTTTGATAAGATTGGGCACGCCTTTTGAGGGTCCGACAAGACTCTGTAAACTGTCCCGACTTTGATTCCGGTTAGCTTCTATATGGGTCCGACAAGACTCTGTAAACTGTCCCGACATTGATTCCGGTTAGCTCCTATATGGGTCCGACAAGACTCTGTAAACTGTCCCGACATTGATTCCGGTTAGCTCCTATATGGGTCCGACAAGACTCGGTAAACTGTCCCGACATTGATTCCGGTTAGCTCCTATATGGGTCCGACAAGACTCGGTAAACTGTTCTGACATTGATTTCGGTTCTCTGCTACAACGGTTCGACACAGCCATATAGTGTCTTCTACAACGGTCCGACATGACTCCGTAAACTGTTTTCTACAACGGTCCGACATGACCCCGTAAACTGTTTTCTATGACCCCGTAAACTATCTTCTACAATGGTCCGACATGACCCCATAAACTGTCTTCTACATCGGTTTGCCATAACCATACGGTCTTCTACAACGGTCTGACAATACCATACAGTGTCTCCTATCCACTTTTATTTTATTTTCAGTTTATTTTCCTGTTTTGTTACTCTCTCCAAACTCAAGTTGGCTAGTCTCTATCCTCCTTGAGTTTGAGGGGGGCTGTTGTTAGTTATTATATGTAATGTATTGTTAGTGATCTAGATAGTGGATGTAGTTAGTGATCTAGATAGTGGATGTAGTGGATGTATATAATATGTAAGGATATAGATAGTGGCTCTTAGTGGTGATAGTGGCTCTTAGTGGCACAAATAGTAGCTCTTGTTCTCTCTATATATAAGGAGTGTAATATGGTCTTCAAAAATGTGTATATTGAAATCTCAATAATATCAATACATTAATTTCCTACAATAGTTTCTCGTAACTCCACATTTAACGTCTTGTAACTCCATTTGGTAGAGGAATGGATAACTGGAAAGAAGTTGCATGAAGGATGGTTGAAAAAAGAAAGGGAAGTCTTTCTTCCATTTGTCTAGTTGAGACAGAATGGACGAGGAAGGCAAGGGGTCTGTCTTTTTTTACTTTTCCACCCTTATGTATTACTATGAACGTGTCATTGGAAGAGACAAATGCAAAAAAGAAAGGCATCATTATCTGTTTTTCTTCGCTCAATTTTTGATAGATTGAAAATGGTGAGCAGGGGCGGATATGCTCTCTTGCCATGTTTACACTCCCTTCCCCCTTCCTTCCAACTAAACAAAGAATCTGTTTCCATTAAGGGAGGAAGGCATGTTGTCTTTCACCTATGTTACCAGAAAACGCTAATACCCTAGCGAATTACGTATTGGTACGCACGTTCTGAAACATCGTATACTTCCATTCTAAAACGGTAAATTTAGTGATCCAAAGTGATCCCAAAAGTTTTTTTTCAATATATGTCCTTAAATGTTACCTTAGGAGGAAAAAAATCAATATAATGAACTAAAATCTAAGGTGAGTTAAGTTTTGATAAGATAAAAAATCAAAAAAATGGGTTATAATACTCATAGAAAATATTACATTTTATTGGATGTCTAATATATTAAAAAAAATTATTCTAGAAATACCTTAAATTCTTAAGTATAATATATACAAGTCTACCTCTATCGTACCACATTTTAGAACATGTGACGTACCATGTTCCCGTTCCCATTCCAGTTCACGTATCGGAACGATCCACGTTCCAGGTAACATAGGTCTTCCACGTGTTGGTTTGGTTCAGCAGGAAAGAAAGAAAAGTTAAAGTCAATGGTATTACTTTATTTTACCATTATATTGACATGAAGATGTTTTTATGGCAATGATATGAAAGTAAAACACATCCTTCTTTCTTCCTCTCTACTCACTTTTGGGCAGATTAAAAATGGTGGGACACTAGAGATTTGCCTACACTTCTTCTTCTCCTTTCCCTTCCCCTTCCCCTTTCCCCTTCCCGCTAAATGGAGGAAACTATCTCCGTTCGCTTCATTTATTTCATTGCGCAATAAGGAAAGGAAAGGGGAAGCTTAGGGATGTTCGTTCATTTTACCATCATAATGTCAAATATTGATAACATGGTTTTTGAATGACGAAAAATAAAAAAGTAAGAGATAATCTTCTCATTTGTTCCTCTCCTTCCACTTCTAGGTAAAATGAAAAATGGTAGCCAGGATGGACTTGCTCACCTTCAAGTTTTCCTTTTTCCTTCCCCTTCAGTTTCTACAAAACTAACAATACTCCTTTATCCTTCCCACTTTCCTCCTCCTAATGTTCCCTCATATCAAACAAAGCCCAATGACAAAAAGAACTTAAAATATAAAATAAGAAAGAATCCTTACTCGTGTGTTACCATCACTTGCATTACTGGAAACATCAATACTGCATTCTACCCTGCACATGTCAGATCCAGAAGTCTAGGTTAGATCCAACAGAGCAATGATTAAAATAGGACTCGTCCAACTGAGATACTAACTTAAAGCATTAAATGGAGCATGATTTCAACTCATGCACCAAGGGCACTGGAATCTAACTTATCTGCCTCACCTAGTTTGCTCCCAGGAAATAATTAAGCAAATAGAAAAACAGCATTAGTTTAACAGACCTCTGTGATGCTCCATGGGCTGATTTCACCATCAACCTCAGCATTGTCATTGACTACTTGCTTAGTAACTCCATCCAATCTTTTCAACTTCTTTGTTGAGCCTTGATCCATGTTGTCTGATGAAGTAGAAAGCATTTGTGCACTCACAGGAGTTGCAATCTGCATGACAGTCTCCGAAGTAAGACTTTATGGCTGTAGAGCAAACTACTACTTCAAGTTAATCATCCTAGCCCAAAAAATTCATAAATCATCACACTTCTAAGCTACGAGAATGTTGTGCAGATTTCACCTCTAAAGATTTTATGGACAGATTAATGGGATATTGGGAATATTGCAAAAATGGAGTAAAAAATTTCTGCATAGAACAGGCTATTTTAAAGGATGAATCTAACTAGAGGAACTGTTTCCCATATCAGCAAGAGGAAGAGGGATGCAATGTGGTGATGTAAGTGTCATCACACTAATAGTTTGAAAAGTACAAAAATTTCAACAATTGTTGGAAACTAAGTCGCACCAATCATAGTTGTTGATGAATTTTGAATAGTATAAGTTTCTTACTTCTATAAAGTAGAGAAGGTACTCTAGAACTATTTCGTGTTTACAATTCACTCGGATTTAAAACAACCTACAAACAGAAGTTTGCAAGTGGGGAACCGAAGTTCTAAAGAAAAAGCATGACTTACAATAGGAACTGTAGGATGAGCATAAACAACTCCAGGAGAATAGATGGCAGAGTAAGGCACCCCATAAGGTGGCATCACATGCTGCAGTAGTTATATGTCAAATAGAGAATGAGTTCAACAAATATTGCATTTGGAACACAGCTCCAAGCTAGGCATACAGAAATGCCATGTGCAGAAGATGACTATAGAAACTCAGATAACTCCAGAGTACCTGTGGTGGTGCCCACACATGAGGATGAGGAACATGACAAGCCATGACTGCAGAGTTCAAATATGATGGTGGCATGGGTACTCCAGGCCCATAATATGCCTGAAAGTGAATCAAATTGTTAAATTGCTAGTGAATTAAGAAAATTGGCAAAAACAAAATTTTCTGAACCTAAGGTCCAACTAAAGTAATTGTCATGCAAGAAAGGAAGATGCGCCATAAAGGGAATAACCTGAATAGTTGCCTAGTCGGGTAGAGATGAATGTTTGTCTGGTCCTGCCAATGCCAATGGGTGGTCCAATTTCAGATCTTGAACTCCAAGAGTTAATCCGCCAAAGAAACAATGCAACAGACCTCTCTCTCTCATGCAGGCACACATGCATGTATGTATGTTGGATTAAATTGTACATAAATAGTAATACTGTTTGTTTATTACAATCATAATTCATAAACTATTTGTACATGTATTTAACAAAAAGGAGAAAAATCATTCATTTGTTGTTGATAAAGACATATAATCCCACAACAAAAACATATCAAGAACACATAACCTGTTTAGGTGGAGATGCTTTTTCTGATTTTGGACATGGTTTTTCAGATTTTGGAGATATCATGTCTTCACTTCTTCCCATGTAATATAAAAGTAGATGGCAAAAGGGAAAATAAAACTGCAAAAAAAAAAAAAAAAAAGAAAAAAAAACTGGAGTGAAGAAGAAGAAGAAAGAATACAGCAAAAAATACATCAATCTAGCTTTGGTGACAGGTTCCTAATCAGGTCAGACAATTTTCTTTCCCTTTTTCTTTTGGTTCTTTCTAATCAATCACTGAACATGCCAAAAATGAAATTGTTCACATTTGCTCATGTAGTGTCCAAGAGCACAAAAAATGTAAGAAGACGAGAAATATGACTACAAACAAATTCTTAGACTTGTGGGAGGTTTTTGGAATTAAAGCTAAAAGTATAAATTCCTAACATAAAGATGATACAACCTAACTTAAAAAGGGAAGAAGAGCATAGGGATGGAGAAGGCTGAAAACATAACAAAGAGTGATGCCACTTGTGCTGAGATTGTTTGGGAACAACCTAAAATAGCATACTTATTGTCTTTTTATCTTATTTGGGTCGCATCACCTCTTATTTGGGTTACATCACCTCTCTACTTTTTTGCACATATTTTCATAAAAAGCAAAAGGTTACTAAAATCGACTATTTCCAAACAAAAATGTAAAGAGAGCATAACCCCTTAAACTTAAGATTTTTACTCAATGCACAGATTTTTTATCACAACCATCAGGTCAGCTATGTTATAGAACAAAGTGATTGCTACCAATAAATATGAAATGAATGCGCTCTCCAGGTGGCACCAGTTGGTAGTTAAATGATGGAAAGTTGTCTAATATGGTTGGTCATTCAAAACAAAGACTAATGGATGCACCAGTTCGAAGAAAATTCAATTCAAGTTGATGATGCTTAATGAGCAAGAATACTGCTGAAGGAATTGCCACTCAAAGCCAAAAATGATGTATGGCAAAGAGACAATTAGATATTGATCCTAAGTAGTCGAATTCAAGACTTATTGAGTTCAATTATTTTAAGAAAACTAAATACAGTGTAAAATATTAATATTTTTGATCATCCAAACTCCATCATACTGGCGTCATTGTCCACTTCTGTTCTCTCCGCAACTATTTATGAGGCTCTGTAAACCCCTAAACACACCCCCCAAAAAACAAATTAAAATCAACAATAAATTCCATTCCTAAAAATCTCATAGGGATCTGAACAACACCCACCCTCCTACCACAAGGCACTTTGTCCAGAAATAACAAATAAACAAAAATTCACTCCTAAAACAGTAAAACATCTGAGAGAAACTACAACAACAATTAGATTCAAACTAGTCTTAAGGGCTCCGTAAAGTGTAGTCCTTATGTATACTTAAGGGGCCATATAGAGGTATATCCCAAAAATGGTGGTTCCTCATCTTTCTATCTGACAGGGCAACATGGGTTGGAGGGACTCCTAAAATCAGCTAGATTCAACTAAGCATGGCTTTTATAATAATGGCACAATCATTCCATGAGAATGAATATTGTACAAGTGGGGTGGAAGACTATTGACCTCAACGAAGAGGCAGGGATTAGTGCCCTATTTTTGTTTTGTTGAAGAGAGGAAAGGGCATTCAACAATATATATATATATATATATATGTTTATCACTTCGTGAGTTGAAATGGTTGAGGGAGGCATCGTCTCGAGAGGATGGGGAAAATTTCCGATTGGTGGAGGTCGGAAGCCCTAGAAAAAAGGGACTGGTTCTTTAATATTGAGGTGAGAAGACAAGTAAAAAGCTTGGTGCACATTCCAGAAGCATAAGGGGGGATGTTTGGAGTGAATTAGCCCAGGTTTCCTGAAACTCTTTGTGTCGATGAGTGTTGGTTTCAAAGAAGGGAAATCCTTGGAAGTGGCCATAATTTCTCAATGGCCAAAGAACTCCATCACGGTGATCCAACAACGGAAGGATATAAATTGTGACATCGAGTTGCAATAATTGGGTATTTTAGCCACAAAAAAAAAAAAAAAAATGCAGGGGATTTTGTGTGTTGTAACAGTTTCCATCTGTGGAGACGATTATCTACATCAAATTGTAAATGTTATCTTATTGGGGGTGAATTTATTCTCGTAGCTTTTGTTTTTTAGGCTGTGTGGATTCTGTCTGTAGTTGTTGGGATAATAACTGCCAATTTTGAGTAGAAGATGGTGGATTAGCTTGTTTGGTTGCATTAGGAGATGAGCTTATACTCTGGTGTAAAGATTTTCCAATCTTGATAATTTGTCCCACTCACCATAGAAAATAAAAAAATTTCAAACTTTTAAGTGTTTCAAAGAGCATGTATGCAGTAGTTCCACTTTTATTACTTTTCCATCATATATCCAACTTTATAGCTAAAAAAACTCAGTTTTCAACACACACACACAAAGACAAAACAGAAATTACAAGATTACAACTTCCTACTTAATCAAGCATCAAGATCAAAATAACGAGTTTGAATCATCGGAATACATAACAAACCAACAGAAGATACACTAAAAACCAAAACGCAACTTCAACGTACCTCTATATATCAGAAAAACAATCCGTGGAACTCGAAAGAAAAAACCTAACCCTAGCTCGTCGTTCTCAGCATTGTCTTTTTTTCTGGTTCTAGCAAACAATCACTCTCAAGAATCAGAGAGAGAGAAGGCAGAGGCCACGTCAGGTGACACGTGTTGGTGTTACAAAAGAGAGGAAGAGAGAGAATCGGAGCTGAGCTTTAGATAGGTTTTTTTTTTTTAACTGAAGGTGGGGAGAGGGAAAAATGCTAGGGACCGGGCCTTGTTTGGTTTATTTTTGAGAAAAAATTTTGAGAAAAATTATTTATAAATAAATTTTTAAGAGTAATTAAATTAAATAAATTTTTTTAAAAAAAATATCAAAATTTTGTTTGGTTATCTATTTTTCAAAATCACTCTCTCTCATACATATCAAATCAATCATTTTTTTTAAAACTCTCCCCCAAAATAATTTTCCAAAACCATTTCTGAAAAAAGACAAATCAAACAATTTTTCGTACTTTTTATTTCAAAAATTACTCTACAAATACAAACCAAACACACCAAAATATTTCAAGAAGTTGTTTGGGATAGATTAAATAAGTATATATTTTTTATTTTTTTGAAAAATATGTAAAAAAATATAAAAGTGATGTGATTTAAAAAAATAAAAAATATATAATTATATATAAACCCCAAACAAAACCTTATTATTAAATGTTTTATATGTGAAACTTGAGTCTCACATTTCATACATGTTACGGGATGGTTTGAGATGTTCTAAATAAGGCCTTGTTTGGGTACTCTCAAATAATCTAAAAAATCAAAAAGTTACTCAAAAAGTTAAAAAGTTAACACTATTCACCAAAAGTCAACAATTATGGCTGCACAACTCCCAATTCAAATTTTCCTCTAAAAACCAATTTTCACAATTTTTTATTACACATTTTTCCATAAAAAGTCAAAAAGTTAACCCAAACATCCATATTTTCAACCTCAATTTTTTAGTCAAAAAAGACAAAAAGTACACTTATTTAGTCTTCCCAAACTTAGCCTAAGTATACTTTTTGATTTTTTATGAAATATGAATTGGGTATAGATTGAGTTTGAAGTGATATGATAGAGAGATAATGTGACTTAAATGAGATGATGTAATTTAAATAAAATAATAATTTTTAAATTTTTTTAATAGACCTAAATATTTGATAAAAACATTAGTAAAATATTTGACCCCTAGCATGACTTGAGAGAAAGTTGAGTCGGTGGTTGTTATGGTGATGTGGTGCTTCTGCCGATTGATTTTATTGATGCTTTGGTGTGTCTATTTGAACTAAAATAGTCGTATATGGTAAAATTAATTATTTAAGTTAAATAAAATAAAATATATTTTTCTTGTCAAATTAAAAAAATTATTTCAAAAATATTTTTTAATTCCAAATTAAAATAATAATAAAAAATTAAAAAACAAAAAAATCAATTCATCCTTTCTCTTTTGCGGAACATGTGGCGCTTCTGCAAGCGGCCTAGTGTTACCGCCCTGCCAGCTGGCTGCCAGCTAATGTACTCCCTGTCATGGACTTTTGTTGACTTATTTATTGAGACCAAAAAAAAAAAAATTTGTTAAAAATTCTAAATAAATTATTTAATATTTTAGATAATAATTTAAGATTTCATTTGAAAATAAGTTATTTTTTATGAAAAAATATATAAAAAATACGACTTTTAATTTTTTACTAAAATATTTAGTCTGTAAATAAGGCCTAAGTAGGTGTGGATATAATGTAGAGATGGTAAAATTATTCAATTTGGGCTTATTTTGGAAACTTAGGTTGACTTTTGACTTATTTTGAGTTACATTAGATCTCAATTTTTTTATACATTTTGTTAAAAAAAACTAAATTTTTTTTTTAAAAAGTCCACTTTTCACATATTCCTCAAAGCAAGCCTTGATTGTTGTCTCAACCCAATTTTAATTAAAAAAACACTTAGGAGCACATTGATAAATTAAGAGAAAATATAGTTGTTGGCTTTTTGGCTTTTCGAAGGGTATTTTTTTAAATACGAGCGTGCCAGCAAGGATCAATCAGTCCTTACAGAAATTATAATTGCCAACCAATTATCAGACGATTGTGTTTTAGTTCTTTCAGCCTCAATGAAGATGACTTTTACTAGTGGCTTGACTTAGGAGAAATTAAGAGAAAATAACAGTTAACATGAAGAACAATGGAAGTATTTCATTAAAATGAACACTTACAATGATCCAAACTCAGCCTCGAAGAGGTTTACAGTGACGATCTACTTGAAACTACTCCTATGAATCGAAGTGCAGAACAGGTATTTAAAGTGCAAGAAAGGTAAAGACTGGTAATGTAAAAAACTGGAAAATAAAATATGTAAAGTAAGACTGGTTTGTATGATCTGAGTCTGGGGGTTTTTTCTGGGGACCTCCTTGCTATTTATACTCCTCAAGGATGACCATCGAACTGCACTTCAAACTGTCGAACTGCTCCTCCATGATTGCTGATCATGCTGCCTTAGAAGTAGTTCCACTACGCCTTTTCTTGCAGTTGAACTTCCCTCTTGTATTTGAATTTGAATATGAGCAACGGTTGAAGCCACGTCATCTTGTATCTCTTTATTGATTCTGTGCTACTCAGATCATGTGAGAACCAATTTTCACTGCCACGTGTATGATCAAGATCGAAGACTTGAGTAGTCTCCCCATACTATCCTTGCTTTGCCACGTGTCGAACTGTAATTGGCTTTTACAAAATATGTAGCCAACATTACCCCCCGCACTAATATACCCAATACTTGGTGATATTAGTGGATCACAGCTTTCCCGCTCTTTTAGAACGTGCATAGAATCCATATTCTGGAAACACAACCGTCACCTGTTTGGTGATCATTTGCCTTAACTCTCTTTCAATTTGTCGAACATCCCAATACCTTAGTATTCGAACAGACCATGGCTAAATCAACTTCCCTTTCTACTGATCAAGCATACGAAGAGCCATTAGGTAGTGCTGCTTCTCCTCGAAAGAATCTCCATGCATTCATTAGCCACCTTTACCCGCCTTTCTATATTCAGGTCATGGGAGCTTTTGCAAATTATCAACCTTTGGACTATGAGCACATTGCCCTTAATCCTTCGATTCAAAAAGTTGCAGATATAGACACAAGAAGTTCTTCTTCTAATCTCTCCTTGTACCTCGAACGAACTGCTCTCAAGCCTTTGATTCGGTAATTTGCAAATATGGACTCGGGAAACTCTTCTTCGCAAACCTCTGCATGGGATGAAGCTGCAACTTCTTCCTCTTCTGGGGTTTCTGACTGGACAAGCTGGTCAACACCTGAGCCCTGGGATTTGAGGGAACGAATCAACCATCATTTTGTTGAGTTCACTGACCCTTTAGAATTTCCTTCTTACGCTCGAAGTTCAGTGGTCTACCCCTACGTGCCCATTGACCATCGACGTAGTTTGGAGGAGAATCTGCTTGTAGCATGGTATACATTTTCCATGTCTACAAAGATAATGCATGCTACCCGGCACCTAGAAGAAGCACAAGGGTACAATCCATCATTCTTAGCCAAAAAGGCGAAGATTTGTTCTTCTGACTGGCTTGATTATATTAATGCCTTTGTTCCTTCCACCCCCGTGCCATCTCCCATAATAGAAGCATCCACACCTTCTTCTCCATCTTCTGGAGCAGAAGCATCTATACCTTCTCCTCCACCAACTCTTTGCTGGACAGAAAAACTGAGGCTTGCACTCCCCATGAATGAAGTCTTTTCACCTTACAAACCTCCATCATTTCCTACTCCAGTTGAGCGGAAACAAGCTCAACTTCTGCTTGCAGCTTTCTCTCACTTGCCTTTCAATGTTCTTGAGGACGCAGTCCCTCTTAAGAACTTTCAATGGGCTAGTGATATTCTGACTAGGAGCCATGTCCTTAATCCCCTTGCCCAAGCAGAACTTCATATGTTCCTGGACCAACTTCCATTGCTCCTTTACTGGCATCGAAATTCTAAGGCTACTACGCAATCCTTAGACCAACTTTCGTCTCTTCGAATTCATGCCCAGTACGAAGCAGAGAACTTTATCGAAGAATTCGATGATTTCAAGAATAAAGATTCTACATATTGGGATGATTTGGTCATAGACGAAATGGAACAAAAATTGAGAGAGGAAGCCTTCGAAATAAAGGCTGAAGAGCTCTACTACGAAGTGAGAGCACATCAACTCATGCAGCCAACATTAGAAGAAATAGAGGATATAATAAAGAAAGAACAAAATTTCATTGATCACTGTTGGACCAAATTTCATGATCTTGTTATTTATTCTATTCCTTATTTTTATGAGCTTGAGTTTGTACCCAGATAGGGTTACTTGATGTAATTGCCTTGGCTTGAATACAAACAAAGTTTTTCTGTATTTGACATTGTTTGGCCCTGTTTCCTTTTGTCTTTAAAAGCCAATTCAGAGCTTCGAATTGAACAATCTCATCCTTCGAATCTGGACTCAATTGTTTTTAATGAAACATTAAAAAGAACCAACATGTCTTTTTCCAATTTATGGAGTAAAGTTGACAATTCTGGCTGATATCATCTGGAATTAGTGTTTCGAATTTAACAACTTTACCCTTCAAAACTAACTATAACCAATACATGGTCATGGTTGATATAGTCAGTCAATTTTAAATTGACCACTTTTACTTCGAAGAGCAGTCCCTGCTGTTTTAGTTTAAAAGACAATCTCCTCTTATAAAACCAACAATTGGCTTTGATGTTTCGAATAGCAATTCTCCTTAAAGAATCCT